>JAULBU010029119.1:0-17019 GCA_032358235.1 Odonthalia washingtoniensis
AGTAAAACTTGCACTGTAGACAAGACAAGACAATTCAAGCTTCAACAAATGCACTCTTTTTTCCGCGTCAACGTCTCTAATTAATTTACCAACAGTTCGATGCTGAACTTATTCTCTCATGAAAATAAGTCCATATAAATCGAATGCTCCCATTCTTTTCATATTACGATCTTTCCATTATCATCATCATAATAAACATATATCATAATATTTGGTATATTATTATCAAAGGTCTATATGTTAATTATACTATCCTCGCTTTACTCACTCTCGCAATATCACACACACTCTCAACGTACGAACTCACTACATCATTGTAATAATATGTTAAAACGTATTACCTTCTCATTCACACACACGCTCTCAACATGCGAACTCATTACATTATCAAAACGATATATTAAACATATCACCTTCTTATTCACACAATACTTAAAACACGAACTCACTACATCATTGTAATAATACATTAAAAAATTTCACCATCTCATTCACACACGCTCTCAACACACGAACAATTATGATATCACAACGATACATTAATATATCATCTTCCCGTTCACACACACACTCATCAAGCTGGAACATAATTGACTGAGACTTCAAATTGTAAGTGACGTGTAAACGGTCAAGAGTTAGATTGTACTACCTCTGTTTTACACGTTGAGACTGTCCGAGTGGAATAAAATGACAATATATAATACAGTTACTGTAGGCGTGCACCTCCGTGTAGAGGCAGTATTGGCTATGTTTGCTTACAGTAAGTACAGCAACAGCAAGGCGTCAAAACAAAGCCACCAAACGAGAAGAGAAAACAGTTAACTACAAGAAAGTTACAAGTTAGAGGGATTACGCAGTGCAAAATTTGGTATGTGCTCTTTTTTCATTTTTTAAAAAAATGAAAAAAGGCACATTTTAAAATTTGTTAAAATTGAAAAATGTACTCTCTTTTCAAAATATGATATTTTTTAAAAAAAGTAATATTTTTTAAAATTTCACATTTAAAAATATTACTGCATGCACCCATTAAAATTTCACGATCAGTCGGGGAGTATTTTATCTAAGACACTAATTCTCAATATTCCCTCTATTAGATTTAGTAACTCTCCCCTAGTTCTCCCTAAAACCCACTAAGTAAGCCGCTATCGCACCATATGGTCCAGTATTTCACCTTCTCCCATACTGATCGTGGAATTTCCCTAATACGAACTGCTGAATTGACGTCCAGGTTACAAAGGTAATATGCTCGGTCTCGCTACGATATCACCATATCTCCCCTTCGGCTTGAGTTGCACTACAGATTGTCCCGCATAAGATATTATCACCTCTATACCTGGACGACAGCTACTACCTCGAAATATTGCGCTCTGCGTTAGCCCCCACATCATAAACTGATCCGTCCATAGGTTATATTTGAATTTTTCCGTGATGTTTGTGTAATACAGACCTGCTGACTTCTCATTGAGTAGTTTCTCCCCTACATGAATTCTCCATGTCTCACTTCCGGCGGTCCAACATAAACAATCTCATATCGGGGAAGGCGTTGCTGGGGAAAGTAGAGTAGGACTTGGAAAAAAATGAGAGGTAATGGAAAAGAAGTGTGCTAAAACAGTGTAACCCGTAAAGAAAAACAGTAGTGACAATGAAAGAGGTAATCCTCATAAATTCATTGAAATTAATATTACCAAAAGCGTGAAAATTTAATAAATTGGGGTTTTGTAGTGGTCAATTTTGTTTGTTGAATTTTATGGGCCACGACAAAGAATGTACAGTATTGTTCAACAATACTGAGCTGTCAACAGCTCTGCAACTTGCTGCGCTGTTGAAAGCTCCGTATTGTGAATACAGGCTCCGGATCGTACTGTAAGATAGCCACAGTATTTTGATGGGAGTTGTGTGTTGCATTTAAACATTAAAGTATGGTAAAGAGAAACGTGATATGAAATGTAACGGTATGAGAAGTGGGACAGCGGGTGTTAGCAGTAGTCCCTCGGGTCGGTAGGGGAAGTTTGGGATGGGGGCTAAGAATTCATAATGTGTGCATGTGGGCAAGGGGAGAAATGACTGTAATGTAGGTTGGGATTAAATCTCGGAATAAAATTTATTCCGGCTTGTAGAGTGTCACGCGAGACGTACCACAGCCATGCAAGCACGGCTGTACACGTCACCACGTGTACGCTTCACACCTTCCCGTGTCACCATCGCCGTCCGAACTTGTCCGTCTCTGGTCTCTAATAGACATCCCCGGACACAGACTGACGAACGATGCGCAAGGAGGTACGCGAGAACACGAGGACACCCTACCACAAACGACGAGAACCTGTATTTCAATAAAGACAGGTTTACATCCGTTTCTCGGTTCGGGCAGCTCAGAACTACCTTTCACTGGTATCCCAACAACAGACTGACGCAACCGGTTCCGCATCAACCGACGATCTCGGTCAAAATTTAAAACATCAACCGAGATCTCTGTCGCCTTCTCGAGGCACCTCCGTTTACGGCTTATCAACAACATGTCCGACACCGCACAACCACCGGTCGGTCCCAATACGCGTGCGAGAAATTCTGCCCTCATGACGCCACAGTAAAACCCGGACCGCGCCTTGCGAACCGTCACTGCTCCACTGTCACCCCTGCTGCAGCCCGATAGTCCATATACCACCCCGAGTACCTCACCGACTCCCGCTTGCTCCTCGCCGGAATACAACCCTTTCCGTTTATTGGAGGCCGTCGCTTCAATCGCCACACCGACTGGCAGTGTTCAACCTCAACCACCTACAGCCCTAACAGAAATGGAAGCACAAAACTCACCTTTATCAACTGATGATATTTTCGCCTCCGCTTTCGACCTGCTTCTACCGACACCGGATGACTCTAACGTGGATTCACGCTCTACTAGATTCACGTCACCAAATCCGGAGACAACTCAATCTGAACCCCGCAAAATCGCCCGGACCCGCATCGTCATACTGTTCGCAGCAGATAAACCACACACCAGACCACACTTGCCTTCACATGCTCAAGGCCAAGCACCGAATTAGGAATCATCAACAGCACCCTCTGTATATGGCGCCCTTTTCGAGCAAAGCCGGAAGTATACCACTGATTTACTATCCCCGACGATGCTCGACATAAATGCACTGGATTCTGATCTCCGATCAGCCCCAGCGCACACAAGGATTCCTCGGTCGACAAATCAAATTACAGCCGTTTGGAATTGGACGCCACCATTAGTCTTGAAACCTCCATCCAAATCAAGAAATTAGCGGCTTCAATCGCTCGGCAATCCAAATCTCAGTTCTACTTCTCCATCAACACGCATCTGACGTCAATGAAGGAAGCGGTCACACAACTGACTCGAAATCTAGACGAAAGCTGCGACGGAACTCGCGCCCTTCGCGTGTCCTTCTCCTAGTTGCCTAAATCCCTCATTACCGATTCGAATTTACTAACAACGTGGTGGACACCTTATACAACACCATTGCTCACAAACCGAAGATCTTAACGAAGACCGTTAGTTTCCTCAGAGAGCTAGCAATTTCCGAATCACGGAACCTTCACCACAAGTCAGCTGAACCAGCCACATACCCAGAATCAGTGATTCATCAATCTACACGGCATCAGTACACTGCCGATCCTCGGATTGTACAGACCATGCGACCTCAGAACCCTCTACAACCGACGGCGTCCCTCGGAGCTTTTGATTCGCCTGGTCGCCGCTCCCCATTGGTACCTGTTGCCCAACCACCGAACAGTTACGACTAATCCAACTCAGATCCGGGATTCCACATCTCCAAGATGGAAGTCATCCATTCGGTTATCACCACCTTTGCAACTGCCCTAGATTACCGTTCATACCTACTCATCCTGCACTCGCCCCTTTATGATGAACTAGTTGCGCAGAACATGTATACTCATACCCGCCGCCTGGACAGACAGTTGAAGAGCCACCACTTTGACGGCTCCGACCCTATCCGTATACTGGACTTTCTTCAACGATTCCGTTTGGAATGTGATTCCACGCCAGTTCACGAAGGAGCTGCCATGTGTCTATTCCCGAGCATGATTCGCGGCTACACCCAGGACAATCAACAACTTTGCTTGGAAACGGTAGCACATGGTCCATCCGATCGGTCGTCCTTATTGTCGAACTACTCAGTAGTGGTAGAATATCTCCTCCTCAAATACGCCTCGGACGACATACTCGCTGCCGCCGAATCGGACCACGTGCTGTCAAGAACCAAACGATGCTACCAGTACCTACGCGACTACGCTGGAACGTAAGGATTTCCGATGCGGCAATGTTTTCACACCTGAGAGGGTGATTTACACCTTTCAGAAGGCATTCAATCGAACCTGAGCAATAGCATGCGATGATACCATTCGGAACACCCGCGCGTGGACGTACAGGCCTTGGAACGACATGAAAACTCAATAGACAAGCTGATGTCGAACACACCCTCAATTCCGAATCCGCTTTCAAGTTCGCATTCCTCGGACACACACACGAGCAACCCCCTTCGCTATCACGACCAATATGGCTCCTTCTGTATCGGATGTATTTGTAACAGTCATGGCTCAAGACGACATGACTAACCCAACCATGATGGACAAGGGACCGTATTGCCAGATTTGCTATACGCGGGATGAACATGTCACATCCAAATGGCTTCATTAAGATCCTACATTGTAAAACGCAATCGTAATTTCCGTTCTTACCAATCGAATACCAATTGACACCAACCGCGTCGGCGTGGGAAATCTCATTCTCAACACCGACCTCCCTGGCCCTCCGGTATCCACACCAAAACCTTTACTGTCCTCGGAAAACAAGTAGGGGAGCCGTTTAGGCAACCTTCTCTCCTGCTCCTCAACCAGCCTGCAGACACCACTCCTAAAATTGAACGGACAATTTCTTCTTGGACCCAACCACATCGGTTCTCGCCGCCCTCAACTTTCCCCTCTCACTAGCTCGCACCAATTACCGATTCTGATTCCAGCTTCGTGCACGGTAATTATATGGTCTGCCTCACCTTTGGAACGACACCAACCCACCAATACACCATTCAAGCCATCATCGGTACCGGCACCAGAACTAATCTGATTCATCGCAACCAGCTTCAACCCGAATGGCACCGATTAATGGAAGAAGCGCTGAATCGACAATCACAAACATCAGGACAAAAGGTCCCATCTTCTGTATTATTTTGCCTCTGTATCCGCCTCGGTGATCTACGTGCCCGCATTTGGTGCGGCGTGGTTGACAAACTCGCCGTCCCGCTAATTCTGGGCACAGCATTTACCAATCGGTTTATAATTCAGATATCCTGCGATAAGCGCACCAATACACCTTAAAAGTCCTCACCAGTTCCCATCCTCCAAGTTGCGTCAACGCCGACCACCGACTGCCGACCGCCGACTGCCCTCCACGGAACCAAGTCCACCAACACCAGGTCTGCCTCTGCACTTCCGATAACGGTAGTAAGGTCCAATTGACACGACAACTGGTACTTCTACCTCACCATCAGGCGGATGTCCTTGTCCGTTCCGATTTTTGTGGCCTCGCTTCAATTAGGGCTTTGCCCTCCTTTGCGGACAACACCATTATCTTAGTCGCTAACGGAATTTTTGAGATAGACTCTTGCCGCCCATTCTACATCACTATATGAAATCTTTCTTCCGCTCCGGTCCATGTGAAAAGCACACAACGCTTGCGACAGCATCAAACCCATCGACCAATCTCATCTACCCCTCACACGTAACATATCGTCACGGAAAGTGATCTCAGCAACACCAAAGCGGTACAGAATATCTGTCTCACCAATCCGTCCGTCTCTGACGACCCTAAACGTTACCTCTTCGAAATGAATACCGCCATACTGGACAGAGATGTGCATTACAACTGCGTCGACTGGCGCATCAACGTCCAAGTTGGCGATTGCCTCAAACTCGCATCGGACAGAACTCTTGGACGCACTGACCTCATTTCGCCACACGTGGGATCGCCATCTTGGAATCATCTCATTAACCGAACATCGGATCGAACTGAAACTCGACGCGATACCAATTTTTCAAATGCCATATCGCACTGGCCCCGCACAACGTGGAACCGAATGGAATGAGGTAGCTCGAATGTTGAAATCCGACGTTATCGAACAAGCCAATACGGAATAGTCTTCCCTAGTCATCTTTTAACCTAAGAAAGACGGCTCCCTCAGCTTTTGAATCGATTATCGGCGTCTCAACTCCGTCACGGTTCGTGACTCCTACCCGATCCCTCGAACGGATAAATGAATCGATTCCTTGGGGGATGCCAACATCTTCAGTACCCTCGACTGTAACTTGGGATACAGGCAAGTACCAGTGGCCGAATCAGACCGTGACAAAAGGGCTTTCGTCAGCCATCAGGGTCTTTATCGCTTTACGCGAATGCTGTTCGGATTAAAAAACGCCGTGGTACATTCCAACGGGCGATCGACATCATCCTTTCATCAGTGCGATGACAGTCCGAACTCATATACTTGGACGACATCATCATATTCTCAACCGACAAACGGACTCATTTGAAAAACGTGATGCAGGTACTCCAGATGCTCTCCGCTGCCGGCCTGTCATTCAACCTCAAGAAGGCATTCTTCTTGCAGAAATCTGTGGAATATCTGGGTCATATCACTCGTCCTGGTAAATTGAGAGTAGCCTCAAAAACTATTGAGGCCATCAAAGGCATGTACCCACCGACTACGGCAACATAATTACGTAGTTTACTCGGACTCGGTAAAGTGTATCGCAACTTCGCCCCAAATTTCGCACGCCTGGTCTCCTCTGAAGCGAATGCTAAGGAAGGGGGAACCCACGAAATTCCCTACATTATCCGATAGGGAACAAAGTGCATTCGAAGCCCTCAAACGCAAACTACAAGCTACATACTCCACCCGTCTAATATTTACCGCACCTCGGCGCGCCCTACACTGTGGACACGGACGCATGCGATAATCAAATCGAATGCATCCTCATGCAACGACAACAGACGGACGGAAAACTAAAACCGATCTGCTATTGGCCCCGCACTCTCAACCCTGCTGAACGGAATTATGATAGAGCCCATCGTGAGTGCGTCGAAATTGTTTGGGCTGTGCTTTTTTTTCGCCCATACCTCGAAGGCACTCATTTTACCAACCGTACGGATCCTGATTCACTCCGTTGGATTATAAATCTCTCTATCGCAACCGGACGTCTCCAGCGTTGGCTCCTCCGCATCATGGAGTATGACTTTGACGTACAACACCGTCCCAGTTTCCGATATCAGGCCTCCGACGCCCTCTCCCGTCTTACCACAACCGGTTCGGATAATTCACTAATTGATGATGACATACGGGTCCTTCTCCTCCCGAACGGTTCCGTCCTTTTAACCTTTAACGAAGTCTCTGCCGTCATCCACCTATAGCAAGACTGGCACATTCCATCTTCCGTTAGTTCTCAAGTACTCCTCGCCCATTGTCGGTGCCGCCATCACCCCGTTCCGGAAGATGAGCTCATTCGAGCCCAAACCACCAAATTTTTGACAACTGGAAAAGTATAGGAATGAAAAATGCGGAGTACTGTTGTGAAAAGTAGCAGTAACCAGCATGGAGGAAACCGACTGTGAATTGTAATCGGTAAGTCTATCAGCAACGCAATAGTTGTTGCATTGCTGTAGTTGACTTCCGTTACAATTCGTGTATTGGAAATGAAAAGAGAATTTGGAAACGAAAGTACAGCAGGATGTACAGTAATGTATTTTATGTATGTCTGCACATCATTCGATGTTATGCCAAACCATCGATGATTTGAATGCGCGCATGGGAAAGCATACACGTACATATTATTACTTGTAACAATAAACTCATAAAATGTTACTTTAACTTCTTGTTGCCTTACAACCTTCCCATTCCACGTTCCCATCTTCCTGTATAACGATTACAAGAAAGCCTTGTAACTGTTCAAAGCGGTATCTGCACCGTTACAATAACTCTCCAAAACATACACTCCATATACATCGCAAACACCCCTCTGGCCAATCACAAGCCATACCGGTACTTTTGGCCCGTAAAATTACCAAAGTTAAAAAGTGTCATAGAAATTAGCGCGTTGTCTGAAACCGAATCTATTAAAAATTTGGTAGTGCGTTTTTCCGGGGAACTCGAAATGGTAAAAAACCAATTGGGTGCAAGTTGAGCCCCGTGCAATTTGGAATAGCCACTGTTATAGGCGTCAACAGGTAGAAGACGAGAAGAAGAAGTGGAGCGGTTTTTGAGGAGTGATTTCAATGACTACTACAGAAAATGAGAACGCTCTGTTGCCGCAATACCAACGACATATTTTGGCTCAGAGACGTTTTCTTCCTACGTTAGCAACGTTGTGAGATGAAAACATGGAAATCATGAAAAGAGTATTTAGCAATTTAAAACAAGTTCAGAGCAACCTGTTCCCCACTCAAAGCCTGCACTTGCTGATGGAAGTCGATTTCTTGTTCAGTCCCGTAGCGTTTGGAAGTGAAACCATTTCACATTCTACGCGAACTGATCTTATGTCCATATTCTCCCCAACAATCAGCATGGGAAGCACAGCCAAGAGCTACAGTTTTCGTCACATAACCTATTCGCTTGTTTTTTTAGTGTGGTATCACTATGTGAATATGGCTTGGAATCTCAATCAAATACAGAAGAGGTGGCTGCTCCAGGAAGTGCAGATGGTGGAGGAAACGATAGGTCAGGTAGACACGATGATGAAAATGCAGGCGATGGTCGTCTACTGGAAATAGGACGGGGAAGAGAAGGTGACTTACCATATGACTGTAGTGATTTTGACATAGATAAGGAATCAACTTCAGTATCAGGACCTTTACCGCATGGAAAGTTTCCGGTGAATATAACTGTAGAATTCCCGTTATGGATCTTGCGAGACCAATTGTAATCTTCGTCTGTAGATTTCGTGTCTGCTACGTTAGTAATTGGCGACGAGTCATTCAATATTTTCAAATATCTAAGCATGTATCAAATAAATCTACTGTATCGAACATTTTTCGCAAGTTACATCGACATGAGAAACTCTGCAATGAATTCAAAGATGACATGAAGTTGAAACGTCATTTTCAGTATGGTATGTACATACCGCCATGGCTACGACAAACAATCAAATGTGGGGACAACATTGTCACATTATATTCATGTAAATTATCCACCATTCGTCGCCTTCGACCATCTCTTGGACACCAGAGATTGATTGGTATTCTGTCCTCTTTCCATTGGAAATAGAAAAAGTTGGCAGAAGAAGGTCTAAATTACTCTTAGAAGCTTTTTATCAAAAAATTGGGTGGACTTTTCAACTTCACAGAAAAGACAAAATTTTTCCGCGTCCTCAACTGCACATAGCGTACCATCAACTGAGAGCGGGGCAGGTCGATGGCAATCACAGTGTAGACAGAGAGGCAGATCCGACAACAACGGGAATAGAATTCAGTAACAAGGAAGAGGACATGAAGAAAGCGAATGTCCGAAGCAAATGCAGTTCCAAGAAGCGACAACTGTACCTCAACCTCAAAATAGTACTCCAAATAGTAGTGATGATGAAGTTGTTGTTGATTATGTTGTTGCTGTAGGGGAGAGATCTGTGACAGCATCGGGATCACCAGATTTAATGTTTGTTAGGTGTGCGTCGTACCGTTATTGTAATTGGGTGCAAGAAAGTTCCAAACAGCAAGTAGTATGTGTTGCGCTTGGAAAGCCTGTGTTGTCACTCCGTTGTACACAATTTCAGAAACATGTACATAAAGATTGTGCAGGTGACGGAAATGGACCTCTAATATGTCATATGTGCGTGATTCGTGGTTAAAATCAAACAGTCACCAGTTAGCGGTTAATATACGTACACCTTAACACCTGAACGTCAAACCTGCAAGGTTTGATTAATTATGTTAAAATGACATTAGAGTTGGGCAGAAGAAAATGGTTAATGTTCCTTTTAATGTTCCATGTCTTCCAGTATGACATTTCCAATTGACACTGCGCTGCTGAAATGATGTATCAATAAAAAAGATTGTAACTGAAGATGACGTTTTTTACAAGTTAAATAATTCTGTTTATAACATTCTTTGTGGAGACATGTAAACGGAAGCACATACCATTGCTTGGCTAAAGAACGAACAAACTAACGAAAGGAAGAAATATATGATCTGAAAAAGAAGAGAAACAATAGTTAGTTTGAAAGCTTTCTTCGTATCTATTCATTTCTCGTAGAATGAAAGATCAAAAAAAAGGATGGAACGGAATAGAAAAAAAGAAGCGAGAAAAGTACTTGTAGATGTCAAGTAGGAAAGAAGCATGTGAAACCTAAGAAACCTATATGGTTGAATAGAGGAAGAGAAAACGAAAACATTGGTAAATTTTAAAAAATGGACTGCGAACTTTCAATTTTGACGAATCGTAAGCTTTACGCATCTGGGTAGAGTATGTGCCTCCAAGATCAGAAAAAAGAACTTACATCCCCGAGACCGCACATCTCCGAAAATTAAATTTCTTCTCATTTAACTACCTCCTCTTCATAGCCTGTTCAGCAGACCGAGTATGCGAACACTCGGTGTTTGAAATTTGCTAAAATTTGTTAAATGTCAGAAAGCACTTGATCTATGTCGCTAAACAAAGCTGTTTCCCCTGATTAATTGCATAGGATACGTTCAGTTTCATCTTCACCATCGATAAGCTCATCATCACTGTTGAGATCGATAATTTAGTCGTCTTTAGATGTAGATACTTCATCGTCGTCCCCTTCATTTGCACTTTCGATGTCATTAACATTGTCTTCAACAACCGAAGTACCATGAAAAATCCTTATTGTATCCTCAGTCTCACTGACCCATCTATCAGAATCGTCTAATAGAACGCATTTTGAACATGTGCATTTGTACAATGACCGGAACTTATCGCATCTATCAACATCATTAAGATAATTTAAGTTACTGATGACATTTATCACTGAACGCAGATTTAATAGTGTAAAAATAATCAGTAGGCAAGGTGCCAAGTTTTGTCCATTCAGGTATCTAATGAACCTTGTAACCACTTTTATGACGAAATTTCATGAATTTGCAGCGGTTGTGCGATCCCTGTCCAAACTTTTTTCACTAATTGCATTAAATTTCGAGCAACAATCGTGAGATTTAAAATAAAATCTATCAACTACCATTTTCGTCCACCGTAATACCCACGGTGTTCACAAAATGGTAGAATTATAAGTATTACAAGCGTTATCGTAGTACGATACCTGAGGTGGTGGTGCAAAATGACTAGTAATTGATGACAATGTCATAGATATAGACTCAGTATTCCTCATAATTCTGAAAACTATGAGCTTCGGACGACGACATGAACACTGCACAGTAAGGAGACCAGGACTATGTTTACTTGATTTTACATATGTTTTTGTGCATTATTTACTGTCCGACTTTTCAAATATTATGAGAGGCCGTACTTTTCTCGCCCTGGGTAGAAAACGCTTCGATTCCAAAAAGGCAATGTACTTTCAATTGGCGAAAGAATTACTGTCCAAAATTTTGTCCATTATTCCTTGCAATAATCCGTTATTATCCTATCCAAGTCCCTGACATATCATCTCAACAACGAGCAGTATACCTCTAGAAGTTCATCAACAACAGTACCAACTATTTGTGCCACTGCTAGAAGTATGTTCCCTTCTGTAAAAAGATCAGAAATGAAAAGGTGAATTATGAAGTTTCGCCCACGCATTTCTTTTCCATTCCCTCTAATAAATTCCAGGCATTCCGAACATGGTAATATACCTGATTCTGTGCTGAGATAAGAACACCCACACACCGAACACTTTCAAAGTCCAACCTACAGCCTCCGTTACTTCAATTGAGTCTGTAATAGAATTGTTTATTGAATCTATCTCGCCTGGTTCCCTGGAAATAGGTACAGATGTTGAATCACGTAATATATCCCGTTGTAACGCAATTAATCTTCCGTTATCACTGCGTTTCCAGAAAGGGTACAGTGAGTAACCACAGTGTTCCATCAGCAGAAATTAACAAGTTTCCATGAAAGATTCGAAAAGTTGTCCAACTTCCCAAACGTATTTAAGTTTCACCTTAAACCAAACATTTTTGAATAATATTATTACATCCATATTTCTCGTCATTCCAGACATTCGGTGTGTTACCGGAACCTGTTCTTGCAAGCCCTCTTGCATTTATTACCCTCGTGTCGCTCCTAATCCGTCCTCTCGCTCCACCCCTTCTTACACCCCGTGCTGTTCCCAGTGCTGTACCGCTCCCTCCCCTTTGCCGCACCCTTTGCCGCATCTCGCTATTCCTCTGCTATCTCCTCTCACAATCTCAGTCGATGTCACACGGTCTGTTGAAATTTCGAAAAGCGGGTTTACTGTTTCAAATTTACTGCCGTTACGCCTATACAATTCCGTCTGCGTCTCAGTTCCATTACAGGCCTCATTTCTTATTGCTGAACCAGAGCTCATAGGAACATCCCCAGTAATTGATTCAGTGCTGTCGTCAACTTCAGACACAGCTTCGATTTAGAATAATGTATAAAATGAGTTATTACATGAAATGTATCCAGATGTTCGAACAGCTGGATACAGGGAGGATATGAAACGATCTTTTCATGAAGCGATCGTTTCATATACTTCCTCTCCCCCTTGCATGTCTCATTATCCAAAATGTTACTGGCATCCCGGCCGCTACACATGCAATTTCTGTTATCTACGTACCACCTAATAATTAAAACCTACTTTTCGATGAGATGTGTTTTTTCACCAGTCCTGCTACGTCCCATTTTCAAGAAAGCTGTTGAATTTATGTAGATATGACCATTATTCACAGCATAAATACCATTTCATCAGTTACAAATACATCGTTTCTGCCGCCACAGCTCCCAGTATACATCATTTTTCTTTTAACTGCATACATAATGACAGACATGAACACACGGATGGCATGTGTATGCCTATTCATGAAAATCTTTGTAGGAATTGTTTTCGGAGCTTTCAGTGTTACAAGTTCATTGACTCCTACCAGATCTTGTAATATTCCTGCAGCTGTACAGTCCACAACAACAGCTTTAAATCGGGTCAGATTCAATCCTTCATCAGTAGATATACCGACTTGCTCACAATCATTAGAGTACAAACGGACTTCACATTTTCTACACCTGAATAGTAGTATTGTTACCTTTTCTTTTTCGCGGTCGAAATTAAGTAGGAAGTATCTCATTGCTTCATTGGCGTAACTGTAATTTATTTGGGAAGGACCATCAACTGTGATCTCGCGCTCAGTTTAAAATATTCCCTGAAAACTTGTCGTGGATTGTACAATTTGCGTGACACTATAGTAATTCCTGAATTACTGTCCTCTATAACATGAAATCATCATCCAGCAGTACAAAAACTCAACGGTATAAACGTAGAACTTACGTGTAGGATATATAACATGGAATTCGCCGGTATATAGATTATTCTTCAAACAAATTTTACATCACCATTTAATACATCCAGCATACTGTTCCCGTGACTGGCAATATACAACGTCATAGGTTCTATACTTTTTACCGTTTCATAGTCCTTTACTCCAGGACATGACCCACCACCATTAGTTTCATTTCTACACTTAATCGTCAGTAAGATTCGTTTTCGAAATGGTCCAAACATATTTTGGAAAACCAAAAATGGTTCTTTTGCTCCCCAAAAGAATTAATGGTTGCCAAAAGTAATGAAAAAACTGTTGATAGTGGGCAAATATCAAAAAGGTAAAGAAATGATAATTTTAATTTTTTGGGAACTCTGAACCTTTTTGAGGTAATTTGGAAACCGGATTTGATCTTCCCAGCAAACGGTTCTAAAATTTCAAAATTTCAAATTTTTGGGGTTTCCAAAAAGAAAATTGGGGAAAATTGGCAATACAATACCAAATCACTAAACAGTCACTATGGTCATTATAAAATTTTCAATTTTTTGTGTACTATCATTTTCATTTTGGTGAAAATTGGCGACCGAGTTGGCAATCGATACACCATATAACGATCATGATTCTCATCACGGAAATTTTGAAACGGTCAAATTATTGAACTGCTTAATTTTGGGGATAATTTGAAACGATGTGGGCAATCAATACATGATCACCATGATCGTAATCCAAGAAAATGGCGCACCCAGTGCGGCATTTTATGGGGTAAGAATTATTCATTAAAGTATATGTTACGGTGTTATCTTTACTAATTTTAAATTTTATTATTAGTAATGTACTAGAGGTGCATGTAGATAACCGTCTCGACTTAAAATCATCGGAGAACTTGCATTGGCCTTACTGATTAAGACAACATGCCGTTATTGACCGAAAGTAATTCAATTTACGACTTCATATGTCAACATTCATTGCGCAAATTCGAGTCGACCACGGCCTTCAATGCCATTATAATTATCAATATGGTGGGAAGTCAATGAACCATCAGCAATCTGGGAAAAGAATGAAACGATGTGGTAGTGAAGGTATACCTATTTCACACACTGTTATTGGTGACAGTAGGAGGATTCCTATCGATATAATCACAGATCAACTATTGAATGATCCGAACAGTGATGATCTGAACAGTGAACATGACGAAAATGATGAATCGTTCATGGAAACAGTGCCTCCAGATTTGGACGTGGACATGGTGGCAAATGAGCGTATTATAGGTATTGAAGGAAAAGACAATCGTGTGGATGGTATTGAGCAGGTATTAGCCATGTTTTGGACATGTGCCTCTCGAATAGTGATAAGAAGTACAACGCTGTTTTAAAACCACTGAAAAAATACGCACTGTCTCGTGGAATTCTGTTCCAAATTCAAAGACATAGAAAGCATAAAAGAGCACAACAGAAGCAATGTATTGCAAGACATTAAGGCACGAGGATTTAAGATGGAGAGTTATGTATCAGAAGAACAAATTTGCGTTGAGTTCTATGTTCGGGATGCAGCAGAATTTATCAAGTCACAAATACGTTTCACGTGATCAAATTCAATAATTACTAAAGCGTCTGTTAACAGCTCAGTTCGTAGCCACCAAATGAACTCCGACTTAGGTCAGGCAGCAAAAGAAGCAGAAAGATTCATCAAAGAAAGTGTCTTGGAGGGGGAGTATTGCCGGAAAAAGAAACATGACAGAGAGAAATCTTTTGTATCTTTGTTACACGTTTACAGCGACAAATCGCAGGTTAATCTGAAGCCAACGTCATTCACTTTCTATCCTCTTCATGTTACACTCCTCAACTTCACAGGAGGCGAGATGAAAGCATATTAATTCACGTCGGTATGTTGTTGCATATTAATCTGTTGATTTTCTACCTACTATGGAATTCAATTCATCTTGTGAAGATACCCAGTATGACATGCGCTCACACAGAAACGCACGCTCCATCAGTCTCCACGAAAAAGTTAAATGTCAACATGAGTGTATTGAAAATTGTATTCAGGGTATATCTGATCAAGCAGTGAAAGGAATTTCTGTGTGTACAAAAGAAGAAACAAAACTTCACTCTCACTTTCTCCTTTCTTCTTATATTGGTGATCTTCCTGAATGCGAAGTTATGTGTAGTGTGAAGCGAAATGGAAACACAATTTCACCATGTCACTGGTGTCTAATTTTTAAATGGCAATTACCGTTCAACACCAAAGAACCCGAATGGTCGCTTAGTGATTCAATGGATTTGATATATCGCTTAAAGAACGACGATACAGATGAAACTGAAGAAATGAAGAATTTGTCAATTCTTCCAATTGAACCTGTCTTTCATAGTTTCCCAATGGTCGGTCTGACTCCAGCTGTAGATATATATGCAATTTTCACATTTGAACGCTTTCATTCCCTTCCCCTTGAAATATCGCGCATGCTCAATTAATGTGTTATCCGAATGCTTTCTGATTCGTCTCGCTATTCTACATCAATATTAACTGTTAGTGGGGAGAAACGACAGTACAATTCAATACGACGATCTATTTAAAAACTCTTAACTGTTTTCTATCCGAAGTCGATAGAAGTTCCCCTGGTTTCAATTTACATGTAAATTTTTCAAGACATTGTAGTGGTGGTACGCTGTCTGGACTTTTTACAGAATCTGGTTTGGTCGGCATGTTGGAAGGGGCAGATTTCAACAGTGTTGATATGGTACCGCCTTTCTTGGGGCAATTATTGATCGCTGTTGTGATAACATTGTCACTTCCCATGTAACAACTATTTTTCCAAAAACGTAGAGTTAGTGAACTTCATATGCCGTGTCAATCGTAAACCTGGGTGGGCGTTGTTTGATCTGCGGAAAGTAAAGAGAGACATTTCGTACTTTAAAGATATTTGGATGTCTACATTTGGGGCGTATCAACCATCAGAAATGGGTACACCGAAGTGGCATATGCTTGATCATGTTCCAATTGATCTGAAGAGAACAGGCGGTTTGGAGTATATGAAGAGTGATCTATGTAAAATGGCACATAAAAGTGTAAAGGCCGATTACAGCATGACATCGAAGGGAAGCAAAACAGCAATGGCTGGAAACATGGCTGTTCAGGGAGACCGTATGTTCCGAAAACATAGAACGGAATTTGGTGTAACAAATACAGTTGAAAATATCAGACAAAATCCTAGTCGAGTACAGGCTGTTAAGAAGGACACAGCTTGTCTTTTTCGTTGCAGGCAATCTTATAGATTTTCTGAAATAGAGAATCTGAACCGTGACCTTTTTAAAAGAAAAAGGGGTTGGAACTAGAAAACAAGATATCAGATCATTTAGAGGATGTAGCATACGTTGCTGGAAATGATGAAATGCAAGTTCTGACTAATCTTCTCCGATAGATGCTAAATAACAGTGGATTCAATTCTAGAAATTCCAGACAAGTGGCACTTCAAATTCCAGCCTCAGCATATATATCAGGTTACCCTGTTCCCTCTCTCCAGAATATTAAAAGAAACAGTAACGAAG
>JAULBU010029130.1:0-17017 GCA_032358235.1 Odonthalia washingtoniensis
GGGAACGCAACGCGCTCCCGCGACACCCGCAAATTCCGGTTCCGGTCTTCCGAACCGTGACGGTATTCTCGACAAAATCGACGTGCCGTCCGCCCGCGCGGATTACGGTGTGGCATGGGTCGTCAGCGCAACGACCGTCGGGGTACTCGCGCATGATGAAGCACTCGCGGTCAGGTTAATAGAACGTGCTCCAATCGCCGACGTCGGCTAGCAGTGGCCGGTGCGACCCTGCGTGGATGGCGATGCGCTGGCCGATCAACGACACCGGGGCACGCCACGACCGTGTCTCGATCGTCTTGACGTTGAGTGCGATCAGGGTCGCCCACGGCTGGTGGAGGGTGAGCGCCTTCATGACGGCAGCTCGGTGGCGACCAGCTTGTAGCCGTTCGACTCTTCGCGGGTCACCAAGTCCATCGTCAGCCCGAGGCGCTTCAACCCGGTGACCTTCGGCAGTCCTGACGGGGACACGTACAGGTCGACCATCACGTCGATCGCCTTGTTCACCGCCTGCTCGACGGTGGGGAGTTCACCTTGGGAGTCCGGCCGGATCAGCGAAGCGCGCAACCGGCCCAAGATCATGTCGTTGTCGGGCCTCTTCTTGGTGTCCAGCTTCTTGCTCCAGGCGGTGTTGCCGATCAGGATCGGCTGCTCCAGCCCGCGCAACGCACGTTCGGTCAGTTCCGACTTGGCGGCTTTCACCTGTGCTTCCAACTGGGCGAGCGCCTGCAGCGCGTTGATCGCCCGCGTGGCGTCGAAGTCGACAGCCTCCAACGCGAGCTGCTGGCACACGTCGGCCGCAGCGTCGATGTCAGGGATCTCGATCATGATGCAGCCACCTCCAGGTTGATAGGGATGTCGATGAGGAACTGCCCGCCATCGGCCCACACGTCGGGCAGTGCGTCGATCGTGTCGACGTGTGTTCGGACGCGTGAGCAGTCCAGCTTCCATTCGGCGTGCTTCTTGCCGTTGATCGCCACGACCAGCACGCACGTCATGTGCTCCACCCGCGCCGACGGGACCAGGTGTCGCTCGATCCACCACTGTCGGAAGCGTCGTCGAAAGGCGCGGATCATCCGGTCACCACCAGTGCGATGAGCCCGACGTAGCAGATGACCATGCCAACCGCCGTGTCGGGGTCGATGGGCTTGCGGGGCTTGCCGATCGTGCCGACCGTAGTCAGCGCCCCGAGGCCGAAGTAGACGGCGAGAACCCACTGCTGCCAGCTCATCCGTCGCGCTCGATCCGCTCGACCTCAGCACGCGCCCAACGCAACGACGGCCCGATCTCGTCGGCGACCATCGCCAGCTTCGAGCGCTTGTTGCCTTCCGCATCCTCCCACGAGTCCTGCTTGACCCGCCCGGTCGCGATGATCCGCGTACCCTTCACGCATGAGGCTGCGACGTTCTCGGCCAACGCGTCCCAGGCGGTGACATCCACCCAGGCGGTGTCGTCCACCCATTCGTCGGCCTTGTTCTTGTAGCGGTTCGAGACGGCGACCGTCAACGACGCCACCGCCTTGCCGCCCGCGGTGAAGCGCAGTTCCGGGTCTCGCCCGAGCGCCCCAACGATTGTCAGTGTGCTATCTGCCATCAGAATCCTTCTTCCTTCGGTTGCTTCTTGATGTGTGGGAGCCGCAGGAACGTGGCCCCGCGGCGGATGGAGACAACCGCATAGCCGTGCTCGATCAGGCCGAGCACCGCCAGGTACATCAGCTTCACCATGTACTCGCCTTCCGGCACCTGGAACTGCAGGTACAGGTGGCAGTGGCCTTCGGTGGTCGACGGCACCACCTGCACCTTCGATGAGGGTTGCTCGGTGTAGTCCTTGAACAGCTCGTCGAGCAGCTTCGCATCGTGCTCGGTGTACGGGCGATCCAGGTCGAGCAGCGGCATGTGGACATGGCTCGGCTTGCCTTCCGAGTTCGGAAGGTTCGACGAGACGAGGTTCGCCTGAGTGCGATGCACCTGCGTCCGTGGCTCGTCCTCGTCGTACGGCGCCCGATCGTCGAGGTCGACGAGCCAGGTGATCCGGCGAGCGAGCAGCGTGAGGAGTTCAGCGTCTTCAACAATAGCAACCACTAGAACGGCTCCTCAATCTCGGGCTCGCTGGCAGGTGGTCCAGCGTGCAGGTTGTCGATGATGTCGAGCAGTTCGTCGGCGCGGTCGCCGGCTCGCATGATGTTGTTGATCCCGGCCTCTTTCGCCAGTTTCGTCACCAACGCCTTGTCGGCGCCGGACAGCTTCGAGACACGCGTCGCCGCCTCCTGAGCGACCGACAGATCGGCTGCCGGTTCGTCGGTGCCGGAGTTGTTGAAGCGTTCCGTGTCGGGATCATCCGACGGGTCGCCGATCGACAGCAGCTTCAACATCAGGTTCTTGTAGGCGCCCGTAAACGCCTTGTTTACGGACTTATCAGCATTGTCCCGACCCTCGCCCAGTGTCTCGGCTTCGATCATGTCATCAACCCCGCCAGGGCCGTAGATCGACCAACGCACCAACATCGTGACGTTGTCCCACTCATTCTTGTTCTGCCCGACGAGCACCGTCTTCACCTCATGGCTGAGGATCTTGGCGGGGACGATCACGATCCCGTACTCGCCGAACAGCGGTTGTGCTGCCGCGGTCACCTGGTCGATGCCGCGGTACGCGTACGTGATGCCCTTCCCATCTTCGGAGCCGCCCGAGATGCCCATCTTCTTGCGTTGGGCCGGCGTCAGCTTCTCGATGCCACCGATCTCGAACTGCACTCGCGCCAGAGCGGCGATCACGTTCGACGGCGGGGCTTGGACTGGTTCGGTCTTTGTGGTCATGGTTCCCTCAATCGTTCGGTGAGAATGGTGAATGCTGCTGCTGCTGCCTGCGGCACCAGTCCGTTACCTCCGAGGTGGAGGGCGTCAGCCAGTCCGCCGGGAGGCCCATCAGCTCGGCGACGAAGAACGGGTTCAGATCCACCCGCTGCGAGCCAGTCGGTCCAGTCTCCGTCGGGTCCGGGGGGCCATCCCATGCCAGGGCCACCGACTTGTACGTCGGCGATCCGGCCCTGTCGTTCGTCCGGTCCGGGTCCGTCCCCCGGTATGCCATCGACGCTGCAGGTGTCGGCCACAGCCGTGCCTCGCCCTTCAACTTCGGTTCGTCTGACCTGGAGCCCGAGCGGTACCCGTTGCCCTCGGCGTCCGTGGCTGTTGGGGTCTGCCACAGCCGTCCCCGTCTCGTCGCATCCGTCAGCGTGACGTGCGAGCCTTTCGAGCCGGAACCCATCGAGTCCATCCCGGTTGGCGTAGGCCACCAGCCAGAACCGTTCTCGTCGATGGGTGGCACCGACTTCGGCCGCACCGAGACAACCCCATTCCGCATCGAACCCCATTTCGGCAAGGTCGGCGAGGACGTGGTCGAGCCATCGTTTCGAGATGACCTGGGGGACGTTCTCAAGGAAGACACATCCAGGTCGAACCTCTTCGATGATCCGCTTGAGATGGGGCCACAGGTGTCGTTCGTCTTCGACGCCGTCGCCTCGACCGGCTGAACTGAACGGTTGGCACGGGAGACCTGCAGTGATGATGTCCACGAGGCCGCACCACGGGCGGCCGTCGAAGGTGGCAAGGTCAGACCAGACAGGAGCCTGATCCAGTCTCGCTTGCGCCATCCGTTCCACGAGGACGGCCGCTGCGTAGCCGTCCCGCTCAATACGACATACGGTTCGCACGTCCAGCCCGAGGTGACGGAAGGCCAGCTCGAATCCGCCGTAACCGTCGCAGGCAGCGAGGATGGTGGCAGGTGATACCACGTCACGGTCCCTCCAGGTCGGCGGCCAGACCTTCGAGTTCGACCGCGCAGTCTTCACACACCATCAGTGCCGTCCCGTCGTAGAACACGGCGATGTACGGGGTGACGTACGCCCCTTGTTCGACGTCGTTGTATTCGACGAGTTGGACACCGAGCGGGGATGGTTCCCGGTAGCAGCAGTCTTCGCCGCGCCCGCACTTCCAGGTCTCGAACGGCCAGCGGCCTCGATGCCGGTCGGTCATCTCCAACACTTCGATCAGGTTGCTCATGCTTCCTCCAGTGCTCGGATCGAACGGCTCAGCGCGGTCAGGAACTCCGACACCACCCAGCCCGTCCACTCGTGCTCGCGTCCCCACTTGGAGGCGCAGTAGTCGTGGGACAACTCGATGCCGCCCCACGGGTACCCGCCACCGAAGGTCGAGGCGAGCATGACCATGTAGGGCTCGCGCATCCCACGGCCCTGCCCCCAGTGCGGCAGCTTCCTCGCTGCGATGAAGAACGGGTACGCCGTGGCATCGTTCGGCGTCAACGTGATCGAGGCCACTCCAGCCTCTCGAAGCTGGCCAGCGGTCCATGCTGCCGCTTCGTCGATGTGTTCCCAGTCCAGCACCCCGAGGAGGTGCTTCTCGGTGGCGGTCAGTTCCCACTCGTTGAGGTCTCGGATACTCATGATGTCCACTCACTCCAGAACTCGTAGGCAACGACGATGCCGTAGCGTTCGTCGATGCAGGCTTGGATGCGGTCGCCCGCGTTGTACTGGCAGCCCGGCAGCTTCGGGCGTGCCGGGTCGTTCTTGCCGAGGTGGATGGCGCTGTTCGTCAGGTCCAACACCAGCCCGTCGATCGCCTCGATGCCGGCGTTGTTGAACCGCTTGCACCACGGCTGGTGGACGGTGCGCAGGTTCTTGATGATGTCCGACCGCACCTTCGCTTCGGTCGCGACCGCGATCACCTCGCCCATCTCGTTCGGGGTGCCCATTCGCAGCCGGAACTGCTTCAGCTTCGGGTCGGCGGTGATCTTCACCTTCTTCAACTTGCCGACCCCGGCAACCTTCGGCTTCGGGCTCATGCCGCCTCGCCTGCCAGGGCGCGACGGGCGGCGATCAGCTCGTCCGTGACGAGACCGTCCTTGCGCAGCCTGTGGAGGATGCTGTACCAGTTGCCGGGGTTCGTGCCGAACTCCGCTGCGGCGGCCTGGGATGTGTAGCTGCCTTCGGCGAAGCGGGCGATCACCCATTCAGCGATCGCCGGGTAGTCCCGGTGCGTGTATCCGTTCACCGCCGGTCGCCGCTCGGGCGGCTTCGATGGCCCGGCGAGTGCGGTGAGCGCGGTTTGCAGGGCATCGCATTCCTTGGTCAGTACGGCCATCTCTCGCCGCTTCGCGTCCAACTCGGGCTTGAGTTCATCCAGCCGGGCTCTGATCCATTCGGTGGTCGTTGTCATTGGTTCCCTTTCAGGTCGAGTTGCCGCTTGGCAGCTTCGGTGAGCTGCCACAGGACGGCTTTGTTGTCCTTGACCCGCTGGCGTGAGTCTTCCAGCCAGCCAGCGTTGACAAGATGGTTGCGTGCCGACGAGATCGTCTGGTGCTTGCCCCGCAGGGAGCGTTCGATCATCTCGTCGGTGGCCAGCCCGTCATGGCGGCCGGCGATGTCGTTGAGCACGGCCCGCCGGATGGTGCCGGTTCTCGGCATGATCGCTACCGCGGCACGCCGTGACGTTTCGGGCGAGCCGAGCACGAACGCTCCTTCCGAGTCGCCGATCTCAGCCAGGACCGCCTCGTCGTAGCGGCGGACCGCGGAAATGAGACACTCGATCTCGTACCAGCCCCTTCGCGGGCCCCGGCCAAGATGGCAGGCAGCGGCCATGACAGCGTTACGTTTGTCGGTGATGGTGGATTGCGTCACTCTTGCTCCTTCGCTCGGAAATGTATCACACGTGTTCGGTGTGGGCAACACACGTTCGTTCAGGGGGTGATCGTCACCGCAGCCGACGGTCCCGAACACATCCCATCGACGAACTGGTGCACCTCGAAGTGCAAGAACCCTTCGCCGATCGTGGGGATCATCATCACCGTGAAGCGATCCCACGTGTACGAGGCGCACACGTCCGCCACGTCGGCGTCGTCAGCGATCTCGAACTCGTACTAGGAGCGAACCCCTCGCACCCGTTGCGTTCGCAGCTTCTCCAGGTCGGTCACGTCATCGGTCATCCGATCTTCACCCATCCTTCCATCGGTCGTTCCTGTGCGGCGATCAGCTCGCTCAAGGTCTTGATGCTTGCCAGTGAGCCGACGATCTGCACCGTCATGCGCTGGACGTTGCCGAACGAGACTGTCGTGCGATGCGCCGACATCGCCCCCTTCGGCAGCGAGTAGACCGCCGGCCCGTCACCGTCCTCGATGAACAGGCGTCGGCCTGTCCACAGCTCGACGTTGACCGCCTTGCGGATGTCGATGATCCTCATTCGCTTCCTCCTTGGTTGTGAAACTCGTTGAAGCCGTGGATGAAGTCCATCTCGTCGTCGGTGAGACGAACGACGGGCCTGCCGGCGTAGATGATCTTGCGATCGCGCACTGCGACGACATCCCATCCGGGCTCGTTCTCGTTGATGCCGTGCAAGGCGCGCCGGATCTCGGTGTCGATCGAGTCGGCGTCGTCATCGGCGCGGATCGAGATCGACAGTTGGTACGTGTTCATTCCATGTCCTCTCCACAGTCGCAGCTCTCCGAGTGGAAGGCCGGACGAGGGGTGTCGTACGGGGCGAACCCCGCAGCGTCAAGCTGGGCTTCCAGCTTCTCTTGGGCCGCGGCCCAGGTTGGCGCGCTCACCACGGCCACCACAGTGCTGAGCACGTTCCATTCGTGGTTCATCAGATGATCCCGTTCTCTCGGAACTCGTCGGCCAGTTCAGGGAAGCGCACAACGAGCGCCTCGAACTGGCCCTGGAACTCGATCAGCTTGCCGAAGCTGAGATCCTGTTCACCAGCCCAGTGTTGCCACCAGATGGCGTAGTCGCGGACCTGCTCCGCCGTGTCGAGCGGCATCATGTCGGGGTAGTCGTCCATCACGTCCTGGCTCCGTTCAGTGCGGCCTTCGCGGCGTCTCGCACCTGCTCCATGTCGCCTTCGGCGTTGTACTCGCCGAGGCAGTACCGGATCAGGTCGATCTGCCGGTCGGTCAGCCGCACGTCGTGCAGCGTCTCGGGCTGCTTCATCGTGTGGGCGTACACGTCGAGCACCCGCATCGTCTCTTCTTCGCCGTAGTCACCGATCAGACCCCAGCACGAGTCGACTTCATCGCCGTTGATGTCGGTGATGATGTAGCCGTAGCAGTTGCCGTTGCACCAGTCGGTGTACTCGCGCAGTTCGGCGGTCATCTGCGCGTTCAGCTCATCGGTCGTCGGATCGCCGCCCCATGCTTCCTTGTGCTCGGGCAGGTAGAGCATGAAGCCAGCGGTGCCGGAATCCCAGCCGCCCGGATCGCACGCCGCCGCCCCACCACCCAGGTAGTACCACACCCGTGAATGGTCACCCATCCCGACACGGCGCATGTGCAGCGGCTTGTACTTGTACTCGATGAACGCTTCGAGCATGTCGAGGCTGATCGCCCGACCCTCGCCGGAGCACAGGTCGCACACGATGTCGGTCGCATCGGTGGCCTCGTTGTAGAGGAAGCCACCGTCGCATCCGTTCGGGCAGTCCATGTCGTGGTCGATCGTCTCGTCGCCGATCTCGTACCGTCGGTGCTTGAGCCCGAGGAACAGGAAGTGCGAGTCGTCGTCGCGCGGGTTCTCGCACCCCTGGTCGTAGTAGATGGTCGCGGTCCACCCGTTCTTCGTGCGGGTGTCGACAACGTCGTTCATGGCATGTCCTTTCGTCGCGGGGGAAGCACCCAGCGCCAGGTGCAGCCGCCGCCGTTGATCCACGGCATCGGCGAGTAACGCAAGATCGACCCGTCGGTGAAGTGGGCGGTGTAGGTGGGCCCGACCAGCGCACGGTACGCGTTCTCGTCGTGCACGATGAAGTCTTCGAGCAGGAAGAACGCGATCTGCGAGTAGTCGACGTCGGGCAGGTTGAGACGATGCTGCATCCCGGTCAGCCATCGCCGGCCGACCTCGGCTTGTTCTTCGGTGACCCGCGGGCCGCCGTCACGTTCGACGCGGGCCTGAAAGGCGAGGACGATCTGGTCGCAGTCGTCGTAGTCGAGCGTCGTCTTGCGGCCCGCCGTCTCGTAGCCGATCGAACGGGGCCAGATGCAGGTTTGGAGCTGCAGGATCTTGCCACGCTCGATCTCGGATGCTTCGACCCGGTCCAACCACTTCTTGAGCAGAGGCTTCATGGATGTCCCTTTCTTGTGTCGTGCGTCACGTCAGGACGCAGGTCAGTACGGTTCCTCGGGATGCTTCTCCGACCACTGCAGGCGGATGTAGCGCTCGAACCGGCGGGCGTCAGCCTCGTCGAGCCGATCCCACAATCTGCCGATCAGCAGCCACACCACCAGCCAGGCCAGCAGCGCCGCCACGGCGATCGCGGCGATCATTCCGACCACCCCTGCACGTGCTCGGCGACCTTCCACCAGTTCACGTAGTCGGGCACGATGTTCGAGTTGATGTCATCCCACGGCAGGTATTGCAACGCCGCCACGAACTGCCACCAGAACAGCGCCTCGTCGAGCGCCACGGCCAGCTTGTGCAGCACCGGGTCGTTGTCGAGGTGGCGGATCACCTCGTTCGTGTCCCACGACTGATCGTCGTAGCTCACCACGGCCTCCATTCCGGCCCGCTCACGTGGGCGTCGTTCAGGTTGATCCGCAGGGGCAATTCGTCGGGCTCGAAGTTGGTGTCGATCTGCACGACGATCGCGCCGTCGCTACCTTCGCTGGGCCACACCTCGATCGAGATGCGCCCCCCGTCGGAGCCGACGCCGGGGAAGGTGAAGACCACCGTCTCTCGGGCCGGGTCCAGAAACTTCGCTTTCATCGCTTCCTCAGTTCCCTGACGTGTTGGGCGTGAGCCTGTTGGGCCTCGCGCTTGGTGTAGCCGATGTACTGGCAGGTGTGCGACTCGCCCAACTCCCACAGCCGGCGATCCCACACCCGCCACGCACCCGACGGGAACACCCGATCCCATGTGCCTGCGTAGGCCATCACAACCACCTTGCGTTCAAGGCGTAGCCGTCGCCGTACAGCTCCATGCTCAGCCGGTACACCAGGTCGAACCCCATGTCCATCCCGCAGCCGACCACCTTCACCCCGTCACGGTTTGCAGGCCGTTTACGGTCGAGCAGGGTGGCGATGTAGCCCGACAGGAAGATGTCCGTCATGCCCGGCGTTGCCTTCTGAGCCCTGGCGGGCTCGAAGACGTACGACTTGATGTAGCGGGTCATCCCCGACGCTGTGACGTGTTCCAGCACGTTGTAGACCGTCGCACCGCGCGGGCAGTGGGTCTTGAGCATCTCTCGTGCTTCATCCTTGGTCATTCGTCCTCCTCCTTCGTGAGTGGCCTGCGGGCAACACTGGCGATGTGGAGTCGCCGGTTGCAGAACAGGTTGAAGCTGACGATCTTGCAGGTCTCGCCGTGCCGATCGGTGGTCACGTCGGCCGCTGCGAGGCACTCCTGCAGGAACGCCTGGCCCTTGGCATCAACCTGCCGTGGCATGAACCCTCCCAGTCGGGGGGCGTGATACCAGGTGGGGGCGCAACGCGTCACCAGTTGCCCGCGATCGCGGAAGATCACTTCCAGCTTCCACTGGTCATCTATCTGCTTCATGGCAACCATCCGTTGAACAGGTCGTGCTTGCGTGGCACGACGGTGCGGCGAACATGGCGGATGCCGTTCTCGGCCCCGTAGTCGTCGACCATGAACAAGATGCGCCCGCCTTTGAGGCGGAACGTGTAGCTCGGGTTGCCGTAGCTGTTGAACCAGCAGCGGACGTCGATCACGTCCGACGGCTCGATCCAGACCTTGGTCGGGCGGCCGGCGGCTGACCGGGTGTTGATGTAGGCGTAGCGGGTGATCGTCATGTCAGGTACCTCCACAGTTCCTTGTCGAACAGCGCTTCGATGGTGGGCATCGTGTAGACCTCTTCCCAGTCGTACGGGTTGCTCGTGGTGACGTATCCCGAGTCGGCGTCGTAGTACAACTCAACCGGCAGCACCTCGATCAGCCCGGAGAGCATCTTGCAGCCGTCGGCCCATCCTGGCCACGGTTGCACGCACAAGGCGTCGCCGCCTTCCTTGTCGGACCAGTAGCCGTACGGCATCGGGCCGACGTACAGCTCATGGGTGAGCGCACGACTCAGGTCGTCGATCGCATCCCATTGGGCGTCGGGGTAGTTGTCACGCAGGAACGCTCGTGCGGCAACTCGGGCCCGAGCCCATTCGCGGTCACTCATCAGTCCCCTCCGATCTTGCCGTCGGCGTTGACGTACAGGTCGACCCCGCCGTACGCCTGTGCGGCCTTGGTCAGCCGGTCGCCTCGCTCACCGAGCCCACGGTCCCAGAATCCGGCGCCGTGGTGGTTGCGGGTGAGCCAGAAGTCGTGCCCGATCTGCCCGTCGTCCATGCCCTCGAAGTCGGCGTAGTTGGCCAGCAGGAAGTCGGCCAGGTCTTTCACCGCGGCAGCTCGGGCCTTGTCGGTGAAGTCGTCGGTGTCGTAGTCGGCATCGAGGAACTCGCCGTGTTCGTCGTAGTTGATCGACGACCACAGCGCACAGGTGAGGTAGGCGTCGAGCACGGTCGGGAAGTCGATCACGATGACGCACATCCTTCCGGATCGACCCCGACGTACAGGGTTCCGGGTTCCCCACCAACCCAGCCGGCAACCCAGCCCGAAGGCAGGTCGAACTGGGGCGTGTAGTGCTCGGCGTTGAACTCGACCCCGTAGCTGAAGCACAGGGCGCGCAGTCGGCCTTCTTGCTGTTCGGTCATCGCTGCTTCCTTTCTGTCCAGTGGAGCCGGTAGCGACTCCCACCCAGGTTGCTGCCGCACCCGCCGCACGAGGACCACGAGAACTCTTGGATGCCGTTCTCGTAGCCGGTCTGCCCGCAATGGGTGCAGGGGATCTCGATCAGCACGTAGTCATCGTCGCGGGTTTCGTCGGCGTCGTGGTCGCTGCAGGTGTTGTCCGACAGGTCGACGTCGTCCAGCTTGCCCAACGGCTCCAGTTCGCACGGCTCGTCGGATTCCCCCGAGTACCACAGCCCGTCGTGCTCGTGGCGCCCGTAGTGGTGGGCGATGTAGCAGTCCGTGCACACCCACACATCCCCATCGTCGGGGTAGGTGGTCTTCATGTCACTCATGTCCGGTCCTCCATCAGGTGCAGCCACATCCGCACGACCATCATCGACGAGCGGTCGATCTGCCACACAGGCACCCCACCGTTGAGGCACAGCCCGTGATCCTGGTTGCCGGTGAGCAGCGTTTCGACGTAGTAGTCGGCCACGTACTGCCCGAGCGGTCCGAACCGGGAACGGATGCCCGGTTGGTCGTCGGCGTAGGTGTGGTCGTAGAACTTGACCATCGGCTCGCGCGGCTCGTCGGGATGCCACTTGTCGACCGGGGGATGGGCGACGTATTCGACAATGAACACCCGCCGGTCGCGGTTGATGATCGTCATGGTCGGGTTACTCATGATCCCCTCCTATGGGGCGATGATGGTGAGATCTTCGATGAGTTCGTCATAGGTGCCGTACTCCTGCCAGGCGACCCACACCCAACCTGACAGCGGGTGGCCGTCGCCAACAACCCGCCCTCGCAGGCGCCGCCCGTCCTGACTTTCAACGACCGTCCCAGCCGGCAGTGTCATGGTCGGGTTACTCATGATCCCTCCGGATGGGGGTGGTACACCTCGTCGTCGTGGTCGGGCACCATGATGCGCCCGACCCGTTCGGCGTCGGTGAGCGGTCGGTTGAACTTCACCCAGGCGTACGGTCGCCCGTTGTGGTCGACCGAGACGTTGGGCACGAGATCGACGATGTCGAGTCGCATGGTCCCTCCCAGGGGGGGTAGGTAGGCCAGGAGTCCCGAGGCGGTCGTACGATCTCGGGCCTTACGTCGCCGGCACCTTGGGCAGTGTCCGACTCCTGGGGTAGAGCTAGAGCGCGATGTTCTCGCAGATGAACGCCAGGGGCAGAGGCTCGACCCCGGCCCGAAACAGGGGCAGGGTGAACTCGACACACCTGGCGGGCAGGTCGGGATGGCCCCGCCAGTTGACGCGCAGACCTTGGATCTGTGCAGGGGTAGGGGTAGGTGGCATGGCCACTCCTTTCACAATCGAGCGCCTCCGGAAATCGGGCCAGGTATGTATCACACCCCACCGGCCCGCCCGTCGCAGAGCACTCCAGAGCCCCTACCTGAAGAGGGGACAGGAACCCCCTCAGGTAGAGACACTGCAACACTCCGACCGACACCTACCAGATGGTGGAGACCCCATGAGAGCCCCGTCTCACATAGTGGGATAGGGGGAGGGGAGGGGGGCACCTACCCCCGGAGTCCCAGAACCGACGGCTCGAACACCCGTTCGATGGCACCCACCCGAACAGACGTTCGATGGCACGGGATCGAACAACCGTTCGACGAACAGACGTTTGGGCCTCGGCCATCGTACAAGCGTTCGATTCCAGACGATCGTACATGCGTTCGGTTTCGCCGGCTCGAACATGCGTTCGATAGCAAGCGTTAGTGACTTCCGACCCTATGCGCCGTAACGCTAGAGCACATTGTCACTTCGTCTTGCCTCGCTCCGTTTGCCTCGCTCCGTTCTCAATCGTTCTTCACCTAGAAATTGGCGGCGCGGTTATGTGCGCGCGATGTCAGTGCCAGTGTTCTGTCTGTAGTACGCTTGTCCATGTCACGCATTCCGCGTGGCCAGATAGGAGAGCAATGGACAAGGCAACAGAACGGCCGCAGGTACTGGGCCTACAGGCTTATGGCCCTGTGGGGCGTGATCAGTTCCTAGAACGCGACGACCGCTTCGGTATCGGTGGCATGGCGGAATACGGGCGCGGTTATTCGTGGCGACCTGCTGAAAGGCGAGAGTTGAACGAGGGTGCGAGCTACCAGCGCGACTGGCAACCGCGTGGCGACTGGGCAACAGTGCTCGGCGAGATTGGCATGGCACTGGTGAATCGGGCCGACCACGTTCTACCGAGCGTGCCGCTGGCAGAATCGGTGCCCTACTTCGCCGCATTCTGGCAACACGCGGCACAGGGTACGTCAGAGACGTTGGCGGCGCTGCTGGCGGCCTCACGCGGTGTCGACGTGGACCGTCGGCAAGATGCCGACGACGTCATGCAGGGTGCACTACTGGCGGCACTTGCCGCGGGTCAATGGGCCGAACAAGATACGGAGCTGCTACGAACCGACGGTCCGCCTACACGCATCGCGCCGCGCAGTGATGGAACGATCCACGGCGACATCGAACGTAAGGTCGTTGGTCAGTTCGACGAACTGGGCTACCTAAGCATGACCGGTGACGAACTGACAGCACGCGCAACGATGTTTCTCCGCGGCACGCGTGATGTTCAGTTCGGCCCTACGTCACGCAGCCGCCGCGGTCAGCGGGCGAGCGAAGCACGCGCCGACGAGATTGAACTGACCGGCACTGACCGGCACAACTGGGAACAGGTCATTGACTGGAGACCGGAATCCTACGAACTGACCGGCACTACGCTCAATGGGCAACCGATCGGAAAGGTACTGTTGGCGCCGGAGGGTGCTGGAGACTCAATCCAATGGGCGCCCGCTACGCCGCGTAAGCGTACGACGCGGCCACATAAGGCGCGCCGCGTGGCCTATCACAAACCCCAGCGCACTTGGGTAGCTGGCCCAGTGCATGACATCACCTGTGCCTATCCTCCGGTCAGTGTGCTGGCAGTGTGGCCTACCGTCCGCGGGCGCGACGAATACATCACTTCGGCCGACATCACCCGCGGGAATACGAAACTGTCGCGTCACATCCCGGGTCGACGCGGGTGGATTCACCCGGTAGTCAGGGTGCCAGCGGTGGCCAAGCCGAAGGTGACGCGGAAGCGTGCGAAGCCTGCCGAAGTGCCTACCGTGACACTGAGCGAAGCGCTGGCGACAATCGAAGCCGCCATGCTGGCGGCAATGAAAGCGCAGCAAGATCACGCGGTCACGCTCAAGGTCGGTAGTCACCGCGTGACAGTGCGTTCAGTCCCTACTGACCGCGCGTATCGGATTCACATCACTGACAAGCTCACCGGTCAGAACGTGAATCGAAAAGTACGCACACTGGCAGGTATCGCCAGCGCAGTGCGTAAGCACACTGCCTAGCCATACCTAGCTAGACCGAACAGTGCCCGCGGCTAGCACCCGCGGGCACTGTCGCGTGCGCTCGTCGATGACTGGCCCTATCGACGAGGATCGAACATCTGTTCGACAGCAACCTCGACCGGTTCGGCCGGCGAGCCCGAAATGCAGGCGCAAGCCACTTTCCCTCCCTTCGATTATTAGGGTGTATCACACCGTTGTGGGGTGTGTGTGCCCTTGTGGTGGTTCTGACAGCCGAGAGGCGTGCAAACAGCCCGTTTACAGGTGACTGGGTTGGGTGGGGGGACATGGGTTGGGAGTGGGTCACGGCTTGCGGTGTGATACATATGCGTGTAGGATGTGATACATGAGCGACGACGCAGTTTCCGACAACACGCCAATTTCCCGAGGAACCACCTTGGAGGAGGGGGCGAGAGTGAGAGTGGTCAGGTGTTCGGCGCACCCCATGTGCGAGTACACCGGCAAGGTCGGGACGGTGACACGACTGCCCGCCATCGGATGGGGTGGGCAGCATCGCTGTGAGGTCGACCTCGACGGGACGCTCCACCTGAGCATCTTCGAGATCGACGACTTGGAGGAGATCCTGTGAGGGGCAGAGATGTGACCGAAGGGATGCGGGTGCTCGTCGGGCCCGTCACGTCGGTGCGGCGGTATGGGATCGTGCGGCGTGTCGACCGGAACGACTCCGGCGGGGCTTCGGCGCTGGTCGTGTTCGACGAGGACTGGTTCGACGCCTCCGAACTGGAGCCGGGATGAGCGGCGAGACCACCACCGCACCGTGGACGCTGTGGGTGTTCGCCTTCAGCGTGCTCATCCTCGTCTGGCTGCTGCTCGACCTGATCGGCTGGCTGATCGGGCGCTACGTCCGGCGCTGGATCGACCGCAACCTCGACCACGCTGTCAACATGGCGATCATCGCCTGGATCGCCAACAACTACCAACCCAAGGACACCTCCGATGATCACACCTGACCGCACCAACTGGCCCGGCCGCACCCACTACCAGGTCGGCTCGCACGCCCACTTCACCGCCGAAACCGACGAGTTCGGTGAATGGCACCTCGCCATCCGCACACCTCACGCCCCCGGCCGGCCCGACGGCAGAACTTCCACCACCACCTTCTGGACGGTCACCGACCAGCAGTTGGTCGACATCCTCGACGCGCTCACCATGATCGCGGCACACACACAGACCGGAGCAACATCATGACCGACTACAGCGTTCATGACGAGCCCGACTTCGCCCGCGTCTACGACGAAGACGACCTGCTCACGGTGCGTCGCGGCGACCTTCGCGCGTTGCTCGACATCGCCTCCGGGTCGATGGATGCCACCTCCGGGTTCCTCAACAACGAGGAGGTCGAAATCCTGCGCGCCAACGCCGTCGTGTTGGGCATCGACCCGATCACGGTCACCCCGAAGAACTTCGTCTGCCAGTACACCGGGCTGCACTGGTGGTCGTGGCAGTCGCCCCGCTCGTGGATGGGCGGTCCGGGATGGTGGTGCCCTGATTGCAGCAAGTGGGACCGCGACCACACCAAGGACGACCCGCCCACTGACGACAGGTCGATCGACAGGAAGGATCACCCGGATGACTGACCTCTCCACCCCCAGGCCCCCGATCGGACTGCCCCCGATGACGTTGGATCAGGCTGTCGAGCTGGCCAACCGGGTTCGTACCGTCCAGCACGGGCTGATCGACCTGATGACCCGCAACGCCAGCCCGGACAGCCTGTTGGACCATGCTGCGCACGCCTACAAGGCCGCGATCGTGCTGTTCGAGCACGCTGTGGAGGCCGAGAACGCGCTGATCGAGGTGAAACTGCTGCTCGATCTGATCCAAGGGTCGCTGCTGGCGGCCCGCGCCGACCCGGTCGACGGGCCGATTCTCGATGCCATCCTCACCCGCCATTTCACGGAAAGTGGTGGAATGTGATACAGAAATGGGGTAATGTATCACAGAAAGTGCCCTCTCCCCACCGGCCGGAGACCCTGTTGAGGCCCCAAACCGTCAGAAACGACCACAAAGAGTGGGAAATCACCCGAAATGAGCCGAAATGACCGCTGAAACCCCGAATCGCTCCGAATGGCCCCTCTACGGCCTCCCCGGCGCCGAGTACATGAAAGACGACCCCGACGAGGTGATCGTGGCCTGGATCGACGACCGCGGCGGCCCGCGCGAGCACGCCGAAGAGGTCCGCGTCGAAGAATGGTCCGCCCGACCCCTACGTCACTGGCTCCCCGATGCTGGAACCGTCCTTGCCTGGATCGCCGAATCAGCCGGCGAGGAGGTGTTCGAGGAGGGTTCCGAAGCGTTCTTCGAGGCATCCTGCGACCCGGACGTCGTCGCGGCGTTCGAGGCGGCCCTCACCGTCTTCGGTGACGCGATCGGCACTGGCTGGCGGATGGCACACGAGGAGATCGGCGAGATCACCTACATGGTGCTTCCCGACAACACGTTCCTGCGGCAGACGTCATGAACCTGACCTGCATCCACGGAATGCCCTTGGAGGTGTTCTGCTACGCCTGCCCCGGCACTGGCTGGCGGATGGCACACGAGCAGATCGGCGAGATCATCGAGCCAAACGTCGGCTTCCAAGAGATCGCCGACGAGCTGGCTCGGGGTGATCGCGCCGCTGAACTCGTCAAGGACGCTGTGACGGTCTCGCTGATCCGTTCCGGTCGACCCGAGACGATCCCCCACACCCTCAACCTGTCGTTGAGGCTCGACGACGACGACGCCAACTTCATGTTGCGCTTCATCGGAGGCCAGCGATGAGCGAGCGACTGACCGACGAGCAGGTGGCGTGGTATGCGGGCACGTCCCGCACAGCCAAGTGGACCGCTGATATGGCCGCACACGAGAACATCATCACCCTCGCCCGGGAGGTGCAAGCGCACCGCTCCTCATGCGAATGCGCCCCAATGGCCGAGTACCCGCACGAGATG
>JAULBU010029141.1:0-37761 GCA_032358235.1 Odonthalia washingtoniensis
AGCAATCCTGACGATTGCTGTTAGTTTTCTTTGAAGGTTAACGGGAGGTAGTAATTCACCTTCAGATCATCGAGGCCATAAAGACACTTGACTGTGCCAGGTCTACGATTAAAACTTGAAGACCGGAGCGAAAAACGCATTAGTAATAGCAATTAGACAATTGCATGATCCCTAAATTAACGTCCTTTATTATTCTAAAGCATCCCCTTCTCTTCCCCCCTTTTGAAATTTGTCCCGCGACATTATTTAGTGTTAATAAAAGGAGACCATGTGATTCTCTTGACAGGTTCGATACAGATCTGACACAGAATACTACAAGGTATTCCAGACCTCATCTGCAAATCCGTTTAACCGCGGTAGGATACAGGTTGAGGCCACATCTTCGGATCACAACCAGAATAACTTTTACTTAGCTTTAATTACATACAAATAATAATAAAACCGAACGATCACCACACACCATTAACATCGTTAATTTATCTTCTATCGCGGCCGATTCGACAGTACAAGTGTCAGAATCAACCTGAGAGATCAGAATTGTCTTGTATACATACTGCGCTCAAGCTAGAGGAAGAAGGAAGTCGAAAGAGGCAGACATGAATAGATAATTAACCCCATGTTAATGAAACCATCGCACCTAGTGGAACGATACAAATGGAGACGGGAGACCTGAACAAAACGCGCCCGAAGACAGGATAATGCCAGTTGTAAGAAGCGAAAGGGATCTCCACAACACCAAACATGTGTGGTCATTTTCAGTTGAGAACAGATCTGAGGACACGGACTCCCCAGTGCTTTTCTATCCCCACGCTTGCGAAGGTACTTAATTTCATCAGAACTAAACCACAAAGGCTTCGAGTTGGTTAATACCAATTTGGTATTTATGTTGAGGATCGAAAGCAACAGCGATCCCTTCATATGATTAATCACCGTCGTCTGTGTTTCCGGCACTAAATGCCTACATTCATGGGGTGGAATTATTCGCATGTAAACTGTGTACTTTCATTTTGTCTGCCCATATGAACCCCCACATTCAATGTTTTTGAGGACATTGAAAGTGAGACATTGAAACATCGTAGATTTTTCCCAATAATTTCATATTGCCCATAAACTGATAATTTTATGAAAGCCGGGTATTCAATGAGTGTAGTTACGTGCATTGCAGAAAAACATCGTCATACAATCAGAGCGGCCCCTATTTTGTACATTGCGGATTTTTAATTCCAATTTTTTTGGAAAGGGATGAAAGAACTTCATTTATTGGCATCTACTGTACGAAACGTCAGACAGGATGTCGGGAAAGCATCCAGCAATGCAATTGGATCCTGTAGTGAATGCTGCCATCCAACGGGTGAAAGTGTGCCATCCACATTTACTTCACAGAAAAAATCTCATGTGTCCGTTCCCGTAACGTGTGACAGGAATGTTTGAAAAAATGGAAATGAGATTCAGAAAATAAAATGGAAATGATTCCTTTGTGTTGTTATACTACAACAGAATGAGTCGGAATATCAAATATTAGGATAGTTTCTGGAAATATGCGTATATATAAAATTTTTCTTAGTAAGTCACTAGTAGTCGAAAACATAACATATATGTAATTCAATGTGTAAAGGATCAATTATAGAATAGCTGACAAGAACGCTTTAGTAAAAAATTGAAAATAAAAAGTACGAATATGATTCAATGTGATGTGTATGGCCCGTACCATAATAAAGGAAAACTTCTTCTCCTTTTGTAATAGGATAAAATGACTGAATCTGAAAAAGCTGGTACGAAGATGCAGCTGCATCTGAATTACACTTCGGATTCCTAACAAATGCAGAATTTTCCCTCCTTGGAGCAAGTGATATTTCGGCGCTAGGTGTTTCATCCCCTCCCAGAAATTGAAAAACATTCATGTGTATTGTAATGCACCATGGAGAAGCTACAATCCAGGATGTCTTAAGCTTTCCGTCACGACCCTTGAAGTTGTGTGGACGATTTGCTCCCCATTTCAAGAATTGTGCTCTAGTTACTGAAAGCATTCCCTACCTATATGTTTTTGTGAACGAACTGTTGTTTCCAATTTTACTGTAAAAGAGGGTTTCATAATAATGACCGATTATTAAATGTCGAGGAATTGTATTTTGTGCAAACACTCCCAAACTAGCATTCTCATGTTTGATTGTAGACGGCTCAAGTGTCAAACCCAAAGCCCAGAACTCCATTGCTCGTAAAGCTTCTATTGAAATTCCATCAAGTGCTTTCTTCCATGATAATTTCCATCTACTCCATGGAATTGCATCACCGTTACTGAGCAACCTTGCTTCTCCAATAAAATGCGAAATGAGGTGGCGGATATGTCTTGGAAAAGTTTGAACAGTAGGGACAACTGGTGGAGATTACCGTATATCTTTTCTTTTTTAAGTTCAATTACCTCCAACTATATAATAAAAACACTTTCTTCTTGAAGAACAACATAATTTACATTAATATCGGAATCCTTGTTTAGTAACTGACGGAAAAACAGCAACCAGTTGAATCCAAGAATGATCCAAACATGAAACGTCCATATCGCAACCAACAAACGCCCTGTGCTGTGGAAGACTCATACAAGCCATTGTCACTGAAAATGTACCTACGAAAAGATCCACAACCAACTCACTAGGGCGTGTAATTTTCTCGATGATATCAGACATCCATTGCGTAGCATTCTGTTCTGGTCGAAGTAGTGATCTTTCACCAGGAATATTCTATTGAGATTCCTTAAAAATCTTTTCGTTGTTGGGCACCCTTGGAATGTTATTCATCTCATTGCATGTTCCTGGATAAATTGTGTGAATGGAACCTGTTAGATTGTAGTTAACTCATCTTAACGATTCGTTCCACTCCATCCCAGTTTTCCATTAATGAACTACTTGTTCAACCACTAATAGATGAGTTGGAAGGGGCTGCCTCGGGTCCGTATTGTAGGAATCCCTTTTCTTTGTGTAAAACGGGGGATTTTCCTCGACACAGAACACACTTCTCCCCTTTTTCATACCTTTTTCTATTTCATCATATTCGGGGTTATCCAATGGGATAATTGCTTCTTCGACTTGAAGTGTTGAACCCATAATTGAAACTGAAGCACCGAGCAAAATATATGCCCATGAATTCCCTCTATTAAAACTGTTTCACAAAATTCCATGAACAGTGTCATGTATTCTTCATCAAATTGATCGTGTTCCGAGTTTTCGAATTCTTGACCAAACCTGGTGTTGTATGGGGGATCTGTCAGTATGAAATCTACTTTCTCTTGTAAAGATTCATCCATTCTATTTTCATGAACATCAACGAAATATGCAAATTCCACATCGTAACAACAGAAATATTTCTGCATTGCAATCTTCAAAATCTCCATAGCCTTCCAAGAAACTGGCCCCAACTGCAACGACTCCACAACTTGTACCTCATCTTCTTCTTTTGCCTTGATTGAATCATTACTGTCGTCCAAACTTTGTGGGAAACTAACCAAGTCGTCCATATATATGTCATCTGTACCGTCATTAGTTTCTTTATGTTTAGAGATCTTATGTGCCGTACTCATATTTGCCATACTTGTTGAACGTTTTCGCTTAATGCAAGCTTTAGCAGTTCGAGAGAAATGTTTTCATCTTGGAGAAGCGGTATCACCGGAACATCGTCAGCAGTGTTCTTATCCAGAACATTAATTCTAAAAGAATCTGTAACATATTTCGGCAAATTGCAAAAGCATTACGGCAAATCCGAGGTGTCCTCATTGACCAAGAAGGGTAACAGAAACGTAGGCGTTGTCTGTTCCTTCAAATCGGCGTCATAAATTTGAGTGCTGGTCAACAACTTATAAAGGGTGCAGAAGAAGTAATTGGTGATGTAACGAAATGCAGTATCCTTTTGTTGTGTACGTTTCCAAGCTTCTGGAGATACCAAATCTTGTGTAGTGACTGGAACAATATCATGAGCAAATGTCTGTTCTTGATTGATGGAACCGAAACCATCCTGTCTTGATTCAATTACAAAGAATGTTGAACTGTTGTGGCTGTAATAAGTATAATATTGAAGCAGTTGGCTTGGTAGTTTAATGTTGATTGCTCGTCCTAGTCGAGTCCATGGCTTTATCAATGTATGAACGAGGAAACCAATTTTCATACCCGTATCATGTTTCAGACTTACGAGACGCTTCTCCATTGTTTTCTTCATGAATCCATTAGTGGTAAAAACGCTGTGAAAGTAAGACATGCATTCGAAAGTTGTTGGGTGTGATATACCATACAAATTGGATTGTTGCCTCTTTGAAGTTGATTGAACGACTAGATGAAAAATGTTGGACCAACCAAGAATCCAGTTGACGTATCCTTCTTCTTGAACAAGTTGTTGAAAAGTTCCATTATACGTCCATCTCTTTGCGCATACGTACATATTGAGAAAGAGGCACAGGATATCTGCCGAACTTTTTGTGGACCAAATTCTGCTAAAGTCTTGTCAAAAATAGGTCCAGAAACGGGAAAAGCGCATGTTTCAACGTTTCCCCCTTTTAGCCTTTGTTTCCAATATTTTCGTTACTTGAATATGAATTGGGTCGGTATCCGAACGCACCCATTTCAAGTATGACTTAAAGGAGAGGTTTCTATAGTTGCATTGTGCATCTTTAAATGCCTTAGATCCGAAGCTATGTAGAAAAGCAAGTATGAGAAATCGTGCGAGTTCAAGTTCACCATCTGATAGAAGTTGTGTATGACTTGATCTGGCGCTATGTGCAGGAGATGAAGATGAAGCCATTATGTTGATAAATGGGGAGTATGATTGAAAATGTTGGAGATTATTTGTTGAGTTGATTACATAAGACCTCTTGAATAGCTTCTGTCTCAGAAAGTGTTATAAATAGCAGAATATAGGAAGGTTGTACAAATGAACGGTTGCAGAAATAAACGGGTTTGATTTTATGACCGTGTTTTGATGTTCGACAAAAAAAGTGTTGAGGAGACGGAAACTAGAAAACTGTAACGGCTGATGTTGGATCCATTGATCGGCATGCATTCACGTGTAATGGTTTATTTAAATTTAGTAGACGGTTGTAGTAACCGTTCTTATAATTTTAAAAATTGAAACAAACTTCAAAATTTTTGTCCAGCTGGACAAAAATTTCGATTTCAAAAATGGAAATAGTAAACTCTTTCAAATTGAATTGATTATTACGACATGGTAATTTTAATTTACCTGCTGTTGTTTATGTTTCAATCAGCTGTTAACGCTGGGGAATGTCACAACTTGAAAGGAATGACAGTTAGTAAAACATAAAATATCAAAGTCTCTTTACTGTTGTTATATACCAATGGTGTACATGTTACTATATTGGTCAATACATCACCAGAAAAATAGGTAGGTAAAAATGGTAGTATTCCAGGCAGCACAAATTTTAACCAAGTGGTGCCATTATCACTTTTGCGTGTTCGCAATCCATATCATCACCATCATCTTCTTCCTGATCATCTTCACTACTACCTGCATTAAGAGGGCTGCTTGAGTGCTGTGAAACATTCTTAATTGGATGTTGACCTCTCCGTCACAGTCACCGACCAAACGCATATTAAATATCGTCTCTCAAGTTACTACCTTCGGGAATAATATACATACGATATCTGAGAGCATGAATTCCACTCCATACCACACCAGCATGTTGTACATAGTCGTGCCCAATGAAAATAGATTGTCGGGGGATTATAATTTCTTCCAATTCGAATATGTTTGCTAAACGTTCTTTTTACTCATCGCTGTAATGAACATACAGGTAGGACCCCGTTTCAATCCATAGAGATATAGCTTGATCGGCGTTTGTAATTGTGAGATATCCAGGCGAACCACTTTCTCTAAAGGAAAAGTCGTTATGACCATGCTGCGGTGAGCAATCTCTACCAGTGAGAAGAAATCGACCCTTGCTATTGCATTTTCTGTACACCATTTTGAATTGTTATCCAAATTCAACAATGCACATATCCATCCAATCCATAGGTATAATGCTGTACGTCTTTTCGACAAATGCACGTACAATTCGGTTTCGAACAGTTTTCACAGTAATGTTCTTGTATTGGATTAACGGCCAATTCCCCTTGTTCCTATTTTCTGCATCATTTTAAGCTTCCACTCTGCTTTTGATCGGATTCAAGTCATTTCTGTTTTCTTCATCTTTCAAGTGTTTCTCCCCTGGAAATGTTTCTTCCACTTCCTTATAGAAAGCACCAATTCTTGTGATTGGGATCCCTTCAAAACAATCTTTTATGTTCTTGTTTGGTAATTCGAACGGGTCAGACTTGCCATTAAAAATGCAATACCCTTCAGTACCCAGTTGTTGCTTCTTCATTTCAAAGAAAGCTTGTCCAAAACCACTATACTAGTCAGTATATGCATAAACCTAACGTCCGGCATCATCCGAAATTTGCAATACCTCAATATGGTCCATTTGCTTTTTTTGCAACCCACATCCATGCCATATTTCTGATTTCTAAGATGTAAACTTACTCAAAAAATATATGCAGACGATGATCATCGGGGGTAAATGATGACCTCAGTAATGTCCGGAGGTCCCTTATTGGTATTTTCTGACGCAGAGCTTTGCGATCACCAGGAATTCCACCATATACAGATCTTTCTCTTTTCTTCACTAATTCTCTTTCCAATTGTTTACCAAGTTCAGTTGTGTACCCGAACTTATGTGTTCGATGTAGTAACATGTCTTAAATCGTAACTACATCTTGACACCGTTGAGCCATTTTCCGTTTTTGTCGTGAACATCTGTATGGTGGTGTCGTACGGTACCAGCTCTTCTCTACGCTGAGGAGGTGTTTGAGGAGGCGGTGTTTGGTTTTGAGGTGCCGGTGGTTCCAAAATATTTGTTTGAGGGGCCGGTGCATCCAAATCTAAATCCAAATATTTTATGATTTCTTATAATGCCTTTACATTATTCTTCGTGGCATTTCTTGTAGGGACAAGGGTGAATAATTGTCATTATCAATTATGATAGGGGTTGGTTGTTTTCGTTTATTTACACTTATTTTTCTCACTTGACGCCCTCTATGCACCCCCATTCCATCTTTCGTTTTTTGTGGTTGATGGTTCAGGTTCTTCGAAGAAGTGTTTCCTTATATTCTTAAGCAGTCTTGCATGGCCGTTTTCAGCACGGACTTCCAACTTTGGCGTCATCGCTACCTGACCCAAACTCTACTAATTTCATATGATTGTAAAAAATAGTATGAATCTTCTGCGATCTTGTCCTCGTCTCTGTAATGACGGTTTCCATGCGTTCTTTACATGTAGTCAGTACAAATTCTTTTTCGAGGTCACAGCCATTATTTAAAATTTCTTTTAATAGTTCATTAATTGCCTTTAAGAAGGTAACACCAATACTGTAGAAAGCGTTGGCATCGAACGCCCCCTGTCTCCACCTTGAAAATATGCTTGCGCCCCATCGAGAAGAAGCATGATATCTTCCTCTGTCCCATTTAGGAGACAACCATTGTCAAAATATGTTACACCTAATTTTCGAGACTCTTCTCCATCCCACAATTGCTCAATTGTCTTCAACCGCATCATAAGAGACTCATATGTTACCAACATATTCGCAACACGTGCATAACCAGCGTACGTACTTGATACCTTATTATCCAAGAAATTGCAACGTTGCATGTCGCTCGAAATATAACCTGTATTTGCCAACACAACGAGTTACCATACTCTTCCTTGAACTTCTCAGCATATCGAATGACACTAGACATTTGATCAATAAACGATACATCCTTCTTCGTCTGTGATGATGGAATGTTCCTAGGGCGATGGAGGATGATTACCTCCAATGGTGTCATAGAGATCTTATTTCCTCGGAACACTAGCAAAACACGAATGGCCTCCCTTATCCAGTCCAACGTCTTATCAGTATCTTTTTTCGACAACAATTGGATTGCAGCAAGTCGATGACGACCATCGACAACAATCAGTGTGGTTTTCTCACGCTAACGCAGTTTGCCATTGTCCCGAGTAAACATATTATTGCGGCATCTAACTCCTCATAGTCAATTACTTCCGGGAGATCAGCCTCTTCAAATGTAACAGATATCATTCCATAGCTAACCTTGTACTTCCCCTTCTGAAACGACTCCAAGAAATTTTCTCTATGTGTTGCGTCCACGTCGAGGAGTGCATTCTTGACAGCTCGTATTTGTTGTGATCTTAGAAACAACTCCACGATATTGTAATTGGTGATGTTGAACTTGTGCAGTTTCAACCAATTAACATCATCCTCCACATCGTGTGTTTCCTTTTCAATTTCCACTTCTTCAGGTTCCATATAGCTTTTCATTGCTTGTAAAGCCCAGAACTGGACAGATCTTTCCTCTGACTTCAAATCATCTAGTGTCTTAGGCTTGTTGATTACTTTTGACAGCGGATTATACGGGTATGGAATTTTCTTGTACTTGTTGTTGATGACAACCTCTTCCATGATGATCCTATCGAGACTGGAGGGTACTAACCGACTACCCGAAGGGCGCAGTACACCTTTGATTTTGCCAATATTCCAATTGAAATCTTTCCGATCATCTCGAGTGTGAACACGGAACGGTTTCGTTGTTTCTAACGCACTCCCAACCGCAACTTTTGAAATTTTAGTTGAATCTGTTGTCCTGTTGCATTTCGAAAACTTGGTGAAATCATCTGTAGAAGTACAGTCTGGAGAGAATAATGTAACTATGTCACCTGCTGCAACAACCCTCGATGTACAATATGTTCCATACTGTTAACGAAGTATCGACTTGTCAAAAGTCGCCCCCTTCCACAGCAAGGTAATGGCGCAGACGTGAGGGGTTCGTTGAGGCGCCTGCCATTTTTGAATTCTATGTTGCCGTTAGTTACTTCTTGAAATATGTTGAGAGAACGTTGTTTAATGTTTATTTTTATGGTATGAAGTTCATCCCAAGTTGAGATGGTTGCTTAAAGGTGAGAAAGTCTTCCGTGGTTCAAGTTGAAATATGTTTCAATGATATGATCGTGAAAACTGTATTCTTAGTCAATGATGATAGTTGATTTGAAATGTGAAGTTCACAGAACATGTAAAAAGCTTTACGTGAATTTGCTCGTTGAATTTGTACAACCGTACATGTTGTGATAATGTCGTGACAACCGCTCCCATGTTCTGTACAAAAATTTAAAGAAAATGGAAATTTTTTGTCCAGCTAAATGGAGAATTTTTGCAAAAAAATCGTTTTTGAATTTTTTGTAGCAAAACATTTTTTTTGTTGCAAAACATTTTCAAAAACGAATTTTTGCAAAAATTCTCCATCCAGCTTGACAAAAATTTTCAATTTTTACATTATTTTTCAAATTTATAACAACGGTTCCTCACCACCCTCTACTGCAACCTATCATCATTCCATTTCGACAAACATTTGTAGAGAAATTAAACGATCAATATTGATTTTAAAAATTATAAGACGGTTGCCACTGCAACGGTTGCCAGACGCAACCGTTCTTATAATTTGGTTCAACCACCAAGTTGGTAACCGTTCTTATAATTTTGAAAATAATTTGTTGTAGAGGGTGATAGCATTGCTACAACACTGTACTACAATGCATCACCATCCATTTCGACAAAAATATGTAGAGAATTTACGCGATCAAGAACGATTTTAAAAATTATGAGAACGGTTGCTACCACCGTGGTAGCAACCGTTGTAGAAGGTGACCCTCTACTACAATCTATCTACTTCGAATTCGATAAACACATTTGTAGAGAAATTAAACGATCAAGTTGATCGTGTTATATCTGTACAATTGTTTGTCTAATTAGATGGTTTTAAACAATGCAATATGCACACAGTTTGTCGATTTTTGAAAGGACTGAAAGGTTTTTTGAAAAAAGTATGACAAAGAGAAAGAAGGGTTTTTAGAAAAGGTGAGGTAGTACGTAAATCAACCTGAAATTCATCTCCCGGAAATGGCTAAAAAATTAGGACTGCGAACATATACTGAGATTCTTTTTCACCCCCTTTCATTTTCAAGAGTAGTGCTTTCCATTAAAACGGTACTGGGGATACGGTGTCTGGTCCACAAGGCGGGGTAAATCGCAGACGACGAGTGCAGACTTGACTTCATAATGCCTATTTACCACATGGTGAAGGTGAGTTCGTATTTGCCCTCTGCGGTGGCTTTCGCGTTGTGAATACCGAGAATATATCTTCTTTTATTGTTTTATTAGTCGGGGTCCATGACGCGAGGACTATCGCAGACGACGGTTGCGGACTTGAATTCATCATTCCTATTGACCACATGGTGAAGCTGAGTTCGGATTTCTCCTCTGCGGTGGCTTCCGCGTTGTGGATACTGACAATATATCTTCCAGTATTATTTTAATAGTCGTGATCTATGAGGCGGGGGTTATTGTTGACGACAAGTGCGGATTTGGCTTCGTCATGCCAATTGACCACATGATGATGCTGAGTTCGGATTCGTCCTCTACAGTAGCTTCCGCGTTGTAGATACCGTCAACTTCCTCCTTTTTTATAGTTTTAATAGTTCAATCTCATTCTCGTTGTATATTTGTAATAGTAGTAAAGCTATACAGCAGGATTTGGTGACAGTATCCACAAAGACTAGTAGTCGGGGTCCATCGGGGACAACTTCGCACCCATGGATTCCGACTATTAGTCTGTACATCATCACCACAATAGTTTTTTCAACGAACGAATGTGTTGATAATATACAGGAACAAGTTAACAACATTGTAAAACGAGAGAAATACAGTCCTCTTTATGCAATATTCAACAATGTAATTAATGCGTTCGTTCAACCTGATGACTATGACGTGGTACCACCACTTCGTTGTCATCAGGTCTAAGTTTTCACCCAGTGTGTGAAAAGTTAGACACTTTATGAAACCCTCACATAATGGCGCAGTGAAATAATGTCTCCTGTTTAAAAATCAAAACAAATAGCACGTATTTTGTTCGAAGAAGTGCACGAAAACCCCACTGTTTCAACTTCTGAAATTTCAAAAATAGTTCCAGCGAAGGGAATCTACCGTCGACATCCTTTTCATAGAAACTATCGTGCCGTCCGTGCTACTCAGGAATCACATTTTAAAAAACAGGAACACTGACATGATCCAGAGACTGTTGACTTGCGGGACATAGAAAATGACAAAGCATATCACAACGGGTTTACTTTAGTACCATCTATTGCGAAACTTAAAATTATGTGAATAGTCTGTCCGGCACACTGTCAGGGTATTGCATCAAAGTCTTATGGTATCAAATTCGAAGTCGTTCTTTATGATGGAAACAATCATGTCGTCCCCATTTGTTGAAATTTTGAAATTTTGAAAAATGTAACAACTTGTTAAAATTTTGGAATAATGCTTTGAATCCATTTCATTTCTTATATCTATTCAATACATACAATAATTTAGAAATAATTGATTTAATTATATGCTACTATAATACCAAGATTTCCCATGACACAGAAAGGCGGTCCCCACCGTATGATATTTCCGACATCGTTTCTAACATCAAATGACATCTAACAACAATGTTTACGAAACAATTTGTATGCAATACTAGGTATTGAAAATATTCCACCAAAACATTGACTAATTTCAAACGGCATTCAATAGCATGCAACTACAAGAAAAGGCAACGAATACATCCAGCAGGAACAGTAACAATTGGTTGCACAGGTCGGGGGAATGTGATCCACCCGTTTCCATCCATAGGTCACCCACCGACACCAGTGAAGTCTATGACGTACCAAATACAATATGCAGACTTGATGTAACAGACAGATTTATGCCTGCCGAAAAATGAGCGACGTGTCAGCTGTCGCAAACCAATTGTTGGAACTTCCAGATGACATAGGTTCTTCTGCTGTCGAAAAAGTTATCCAGTTGCTTTGAGAAGAAACATTAAATGCAGACATTGTTCGTAATGAAAGAAGCAGTTCGAAGAAATGTATATCACTTGTCGACAAAACAGTCACTCAGAGTCTAATGGATCATGGTTTCCCAAAAGCTGAGGTTCCATACAGCACTGCTTCAGACGATAATATAAAGGCCCTTTTAGACAAGAAAGACATCATTGAGGTCTTGAGTACACAGATGAGTGTGGTGAATGAGAATGACGTGAAATTTAGACCATGTTACAACGAGCTAGACCGTACATACGTTTATCCCTCGCTTCATTCACAATTATTCACAGACCTGTAAATGTCCATAAGATCAAAGATTATGTGTAGTGAGTCTTCATTAATTGGATGGAATCAAAGTAGAGTTACAATGCGTGGGTCTTTTGTTGGAATGTTACAGATATATACAGATAAAACCGCAACAAATTTGAAGTCAAATTCGTTAATTGGATACCCCGTACATGGCATATTTCTTAATATGTCTCTTAAACAAGAAGTTTCCTCATAGATCATGGATATACTTTGGTTGTCTTCCTTCCTGTCGGCTCACAAAGATCACAGTCACAGCGTGATTGAGAACAATTACCCTTCAACGATGTTGCAGGTACTGATAAAGGTATTGTAATTGATGGCCATGTACCACTGAACTCTTCGTCACCGGGAAGAGATGATAAAATAGTTTCTTTGCATAGAGCAATGACTATGATTATTGAGTCGTTAGTCGAACAGTCTTTGGATGGTTTCAATGTTGCAACTAAAATCAATATGATGTGGAATTGTTTCCCTGATATAACTTCATACGTCTGTGATACACCAGAAAGTAAAGACATGCAAGGAGTTTTACACAATTTTACGCCAAAACGTTCTGCACCCAGAACTGTTGACTACGTCAGAAGTAAGAGAAGTGAGATTTCCGATTTGTTTAAATCATCAACCCTGGCATCAATAGTACTACAAAAGAATCTCATGCAGAAAAAAGCTCAAGAAATAATGCAGGATATTTCAATTGTTCCGTGGATTCATTTTCTGGAAACTTCAACGAAAACACATCTTCACCTTCTTGTTCCAGGGCTCTTTTAAATGTTTTCATATGAACCCTTGCACAAACTTCATCTCGGCACATCAAAGGCAATTAAGACATGTTTCCTGACATATCTTTCAAGTCCAAATTTGTTCGTGCAAGGCCTGGGCAAACGCAGAAATGGAAAACATTCCAGTCACAGCACACCGATTTATTACGGGCTTGTAATTCACTACTAGCTTCAATAGAAAATCAGTTTGGCACTTTTGGTTTGCGTGTTGACTTCTCATCAGAGGAGAATTCACAGCAGCTGATGTTGAAGGCTATTGTTCCTCTTCTATCAGTACCCTCTTCCGGGAACCTTGCGGCCCCTCTTTCTTATCCCTCTTTCTCTTCTCTACACTTAAGAGACGCCTTCTTTTATTGGTTTCCCCCTTTTCTTTCTCCTGGTTTCCGTAGCAGATACAACTCAGCACGTATTGACTTATGTTAGGTTTTCTCTATTTAGTGTAGGTATTGTTGATTCACTTACTCATACGTCTATGGTTAGGCGTTGGTCCTTCACTCCTTCGCCAATCTACTTGACGTGGAGCAGAGTGATTGGACTTATGGTAACCCCAAAGTATGAGGTATTTATCCGACCCTGGTGTCGCGGTCGTGCCGTTTCCCGTCGCGAATGACGCTGACTGGGGGACAGTTTTGTCAATTACTTAAGGTTTCCATTAATAACAGCACGGTGACATCGTTGTCTGAGAAGGCCTCCTAAAATAGGCGCAACAGGTACGTCTGCGATGACAGGTGGTTATGTGTGTTTTGCATTATTAATGGATAAACCTTTTTCCCCACTAGTTTCCCTCCGCCGGGACCTTTCCTCGGTTTTTTACCTTTTCTTTCTGGATGTAAAAATGTGCCACGTGTGTTATCTACTGTGATTCCAGCCAGTATTATTAATTCGGATCTGAATCTCTTAAGTTTTAACACGTGTCAGATACTGTAGTGTAAAAGGTATGTTCCCTGTACGCGCTTACTAAACAATCCCCCTTTCATGTTTCGCCGACATGTTTTTCTGTGTTGATAATGTTTACCAACAGAATCTATTTGACGATTTATTCATCATCATATATAAGATTTCCTATCTACGCAAATCCACTTGCTTCCAGTCCATGAGTAGAGACAAAAATATAAGAAGAATTAACAGCGGAATGGTTTCTTTCTAAATAATTACATCCGAGGAATGTTAGAGGGTAAGGATTATAACTGTTTGGATATGCTTTTCCCATTTGTTGCAGCATAAATAGATAGGGTTACTGGTCATCAAGATGGTTCACCTCTAACAACTTTTTGCACAAGATACACAAATTTAATGCAAGATTTACTTTTTGACAATACACACCACGGATGGTCAGAGGAAATCATTGCTGACATTAGAAAACGAATATCACTTCTTAAATTGCAATGAATAGAAACGTTGGAGTAACATTGTGATACTGGAATTCATACACTGAAGTTTCATCTACTAGAACATGTCGTAGAATATCTTTCCAAATTTAGAGGTCTTAATATAATTGATGCTTCACCTTACGAGCACGACAATAAATTCTTTAAGAAATCATATAGTTCTACTTTCAAAATATTTGAAACACGAATGGATGTAACTGCAAATAATATGGGACCAACAATAGCTTCTTTACGACGTAGTTCGAATCATGCTGTGTTTCTTAACAATGGTATCAAAACGAATGTTACGCAAAATTCACGGAAAAGACGTCTAAAGTACATTCCAGTGAACAACGATCTACATATTTGGTGTGCGATGGAGTATCGGTTTCATTGCAGCAAATAGAAGCCATGGCACGAGAAAATGAGCAATGTAACGAGGCTACAATCCAATATATATATATCCTATATTTATCAATTTATCACGTACCTGCCTGAAAGTCTTCACTGATCTCATTCGTAACTATTTACTCGATAATGAACATTTTTTACGGACTCTAAAATTTCTATTTCTTTCGTCAAGTCGGCGTATATAATTGGAGGCCATCTCCCCACTGTGATACAGTATGGTAGTCTTTGAAATATTGTGCATTACCGCCCCAGCCAAAACACCGTTGCGATATGGAACGAACTTTTGCAAATACACAATTTGGCTCTAGCATGAAAACCAGGAACATCTTCGTTCCTATCAATTGATACTGGATTACTTGAATCACAATCCTTAAGGGTGATGATAAAATAATCCGATTTACTATATTGAAAAAGCGCTACTTTTATTCCGCATAAAGACGTTTCACACCACGTTCAAGAAATAAATGGATTTCATTCAATACATGGAATCTCGCTCCGCCTTTAGACAACGTCAAAAAAATTCTGAACTGTGTATGCTTCTGTTGGTAAACATTTGACAAAGTGGACTATATAATACCCCGTGATATTACAACATCCATGGAAAACAATTTGGACACAGGAGAATGGCACGGTATTATCGATTTTGATTCCATTTGTTCATAAATACATGTGCTCAGGTTTAATTTCGGAGTCAATTCTTTTACCGAACAATTACCATGGCCAAAACAGCGGTTTTATATTATTAGTTTCCACAGGGAACGTCATTCGATAAAGTATGAAGAAATAGAAACAAAAGAAGGCAATTTCCGCACATGACATCGTAGTGGACGTTATTTTATTTAAATGAACATTTCATTTCCTACTAATATTACCCCTTCTTTCAATTTATTGGCTACTTTCTTGACCTTCGAATATATTCCTATGGATGTGTTCTTCTATGTGTGGAATTCCAACTTTCTTAATACTTTTCCAATCGGATGCTATTTCTGGAATGTAACAGTCATGTATAATGCCACATTCTGTTCCATTGTATTCCCGAAACCAATGCGAGTTTACAGCAATAAAATGTTTCTTCGGACTATTCGTCGTTACAATTATTGTGGTGTTACGTTCCATTTCTTTCAGACTACTTTCCTCTTCATCCACTTCAAAATCCGGAACTTACAAAACTCCGGGCTCCCATTCTTCTACAAACAATTTTATTTTTCCAATTTGCTGTTCAGTTGTTAGCTTCACAATTTTCGAATACATTTGGCTGAATTCCTGTTGGCGAAGCCCACCACGGTATCTTTCCACAGTTAATATTGTCACGCAACTATAAATCCACACATCTACGCAAGAAAAACTCATTATAGATCCTTCCACAATAGATCCTTATTTTTCGTTCGGTATATATCCCATGAAATTATGCACAATTGCAGGACAAATTTTGTTATGAAACAAATTCAACTTTTCTTCTTCTTCCTCGTCAATTCCCCCATCACGTCTTGCTTCAGTACCTTCTCCATGTAGCTACATATCAGCAGAAATGGCAGTGCGCCACCACGCCATGTCTAATTCCCCCTTTATATTTTTCTCAATATCCTGCTCTTCGCGACAACTATTTCCATTTTTTCTTTCTTTTGCTCCAGCTTCTTTAAAATTAAACCTCAACATTAACTAAAAATACCAAAGTGCTTGAAACAATCTGTCATTTGCAACCCCTTTTCTCGTACTACAGAAATCAGATAGCATCTGCTTTAATCGCGACTCTAAAGTGCCAAGTTTGGAAAACTCTTCTACAACATCATTTTCAACTCTTCAGTCGGATAGATTTGTAAATTTTCTCCACATGACAGTTCTAGTCGGAGTAAAGTGCAGATAATGTCTTCCTCGCTGTTAGCAGAGGGAACATATATATATAGCAGTTGAAAAGAAAATGAAACGGAGTTGGAACTATCATTGATCCATCAATATGTTTTATTCCACTTTCCAGCACGGTTTCCGAGCAATTGGTCCAGTTTCCTACATTTCTGTCTATATTTGGTTCCAACCCACAAGTTTCCTTACATCTCCACTTCTTTATTCTCTGTTAAATTGCAATAGAAATCCCTTAATATCTCGTAGGTAATTAATTGATCATCCTGTCCACATACTTTCCACGGTTCTTGTTGTTTACAGACATTTTTCGAAATAATTCCTTATTTAGCACTTCTGGGATCTGAACAGTCCCTTTCAAGTCGATATTTTTTGTTTCGAATTTAATAATTCCAGGTTGAAGAGCCTTGATTAGAATATCTTTCTTGAACAGTTCATCGATTTTTCAGTACACGATAACTTGAACCCATTCATATTAATAGATATTATTCTATTTTCACTTGTCAAATTGCGAACATCTTCTCCCAGTTTTATATATTCTTCTATTTTCACTTCTTTCGATGGAAAATATAGGTCTTTGATGGTACTAGCCACTTCTGCAATAACTGGATCGTTTCCTGGGCTATTCTGAATGACATCACTCACTGTCCTGACATCCATGTTCTCAGTACTACAATTGTCCACCCCATTACTGTTGGATTAAGAATAAATAGGACGAGTACTGTTTAATCTGCTCAGACCACCACTTCTGTTTCCGTGACGCCCACGGACCCTACCTTTCGTTTGACCACGACGTAAAACAAGCATTTAGACAGATGCATTGGATGTACGTCCTTCAATTTCCTGTTCCGAATCATCATTTCCATTACAATCAACTCCTGTCGTTTTCAACGTCGGTTCAAAATTCTCCAATGTATTCCTTGTCCGCCTTTGCGAAGATTGTTCCAATGTTTCCTTTTCCGGCCTTTGCGTGAGTTGTCTCTCTCGCATACGATTTGTCATCTTCGATTTAAGAGCAATGCTTTTTCGGTATATCCTTGACACATAATATTCTTTTCTTGATTTACCTTTCAATAATATACATCATATTATTAGGAACAAGTTCATTCATATCTTTATACAAACTGTAACGGCGATGAAAATTGTTGTTTTCAACAAAATATTACGATTTATACACTGCATGCACATTTTTTGTCCAAGTGAAGTTGTGTTTTTGCAAAACATTTGTTTTCTAAGTTTTTGCAGCGCCAAATTAGAAATCGAGTATTTTGCAAAATTACAAACTCCACTTGGACAAGAAATGTTTCTGATTTTGGTACATTTATAAATAAAAAAACATACATTTTCAAATAGATCCCTTTCAATAAAGATCTCAATTAGCCGCATCATACATATGATACGGCCTTAACACATAAAAATGTACAAATTCACGTAATGTAAACCGAATATTTTGAATCTGTTGCTTACCTTATACGATTTACTTACATAACAACGCATCATGTTCATTTTATAGTTATCTTTATTACTAATATGTAATTAAAAGGATGAACTGTGAAGTAGGTATTCAATAAGATGCAGTAGTATTGGTTTCTATACTTTTACTGAATTCAATGCAACTATCAAACACGAACAAGGTGTTACAAATAGTATCTTATTACTATCTAACAAAATACCTGTTGTAACAGCATACGCGTAAATAACTAAATAGAAAAATAGGTTCGTTCACATTTCCATACAACTACAAAAAGACATTTCATTCTTCATTTCACTTTCTTTCCCGACACTTTCTCACAATCTCAGCAGTTATCTGCTTACAGTCTTCAAGGGATAGAACTTGCGATGAAAATAATCTTGAACATGAACCGTCTCGGATAATGTTAATCACTTCTTCAACCTCCTTTTCAACAAGGGACTCCGAAATACTTGACGATACAGCTAATGACTTGTTCAACACACCCGCGTTGGTCTTGTTCATTTCCTCTCCCATATCAATTGCTGACAATGCACATGCTTCACCGTCTTCAGATTTACTTACCATCTTTTTTCGTGCATAATTGTTTCTTTCTTTATCTTTCATTATAATGCAAGGCTTTTCTTTTGAAATTTTCTATTCAAATAGACAATTGTGGTCAAGAAAAAACGTGCAAACAAGAGATAAGTTTATAGGCAATGGTAATAATGAAGAACAGAACAATTAGATAATGACCTCTCTTATATTTCAATAATCACCTGGTATTACAGAGCCACTATTATACAGCATGTTGTTCCTACTGTCAGTATCATGGTATGGTAGACTATAGGTAACTATACAGTTACCTCTACGCTTCCATTTTTATTTTATTTTCAAAGTCTTGCTTTTTATTTATTTTCTGTGCTCGTACTCTCGATAGTTAATAGAATACTCTTTTTCGAATTTTCATTTACAGATATAAATTTTCAATGTCTCAACTGAATACAGTACAGCTGTTACATGCCCCCAGTGCAAGATCATGGCGCGTGCTTCCGTTTTCAGCTTATTAATATTTCAATTAAATAATAGAAAAAGCCACATGATATTGTGTGAAACTGGCACATAAATTTCAAAAAACATTATTTGGAAATTGATGTGCCCTTTTTACACAATTTCATGAAACGTTCTTCATCCATCCGTTTCTCACATTCATCATCATCCCCACTCTCTTCATTCACCCGTCTTTAACTACAACCGATCAACTTTCAACAAAGCGCGCACCACGATGACGGTTTCTACGTTCGCACGCCATCGGTATCCTAATGGACACGTACAAACGGTATGCAAACTTTTGATTCTTTTCTCTTAGATAATATGAACATCCGCATCCCGGACAGTTTAATATACATTTCTACTAACATTCTCCCCATAAATGTTATTTCTTTTCGTTTTTCCAAACGTTAGATTTTCGTAGCATGATGCTATATCATGTACCACTAAGATACCCAATACATTATGATAATGTTTTGGGTATCTTAGTGGTCACCGACAAAAGGTATGTTGCCTTTTCTTCTTCGTTATTATTTTGTACAAAAATCCCCGTCCCAGACTGTTTAATATGCGTATTTAATAACATGCTTTATATAAATATTTTTTGTTTTTTTGTTTTTTTAATATGTTAGAAAGTCAGCAGGGCTTTTCTGTTGGAATGATGGAACGTAATGCGTATTTTACTCGACGGTGACAAAAGGATTCTTTTATTTCTTATTTTGGTTCATTTTTCATACATACTTCCCCATTTCATATTATTTGATATCCTTTTTAATAACCTCTTGTTTATTTATTATAATTCGTTATGAAACTTCCGTTTAATAACAGGTTGTCAATATGTTTGCTTTTGGTGGTTCTTATTCTTTTCTTTGCTATAGTTTACTTTTCCTGTCACTTTTCCCTCTTCATTGCATTTTTACCGTTCTGTTTTTATCGATATTTCACCTTTTTGTGCAAATTTTCATTGCATATAGCATGATATTATTGCTATTAAAAATGAATAGCATGTATACTTTAATCGGTATTCAAGTATTGAAATGTATATTGCACGTATTTTGTATATCAAAGCTCATATAGCATCACATTATTTATATATTGCACCGAAGATGGAGAATAATATATGTAATTTACATGTACTTTTACGACAAATACATGAAAACATCGTGAAAGTACCATCCACGGTAAAATACATTTTCACATATTTTTATGAAGTATTCATTCATTTTCTCATACAAAATGTGTAGTTACGGGCTTAGATTACATCCATATCGTCTTTTTCAAACTTGGAAGATGGCTCGGACTGTTCTTTTCATTTCTTTTCTACTGTCCGTAACTATTTGTGTATGCCACGTTCACATTATATACACTGTGTGTATGCCCAGGTAAATACCCCGTCCATTTTATTTTCAAAGAGCATAGATTTTTCATGTAGCTCCTTTCCGTAATCATGCACACGCTGTATAATTGTCGATGTAAAATACAAAATCCCTCAAAAGCTCAATTAATTAGTGCCTGGTACATCCACCCAAAAACTACGCCATTTGAATGTAGGCATTCAGTCCTGAAAACACAGACGGTGTGAATATCGCTTTCAGCTGCCACTCCAGATATGACACAGAATACTACAAGGTATTCCAGATCCGATCTGCGAATCCGTTTAATTGCGGCAGGATGCAAGTTTGAGGCTACATCTTCGGATCACAGGCAGTATAAAATTTTCTTAGCTTTAATTACATACCAATACTAATATAACCGAATGATCACCACACACCACACACCACAAACATCCTTAACTTCTCTTCGATAGGGCCAATTAGACAGTTTAAACTTACCCGCTGGCATAAGATTGACTCCACCAAAACTGAAGGGAGACAACATAGCAAGTACATACAAGGGGCAGTAAAGTAGCGATCCGTCAAGAACATCCTATTTCATTCAAGGAGTCCAACCGAGCTCACCAAAAGAAACCGTGTACAGGCTAAAACGAGTTGAGAATAATAATATTCCCATTAAAAATCAGGTAACTGAACGCCTCGAACCACCTCACCTACTGTTCAACATTTCTACAGGATCACAGCCAACGAGCTCCTTAGGAACCCTGGGAGATGTGGAGGAAAATGAGGAACATACCGAAGAAAGTACTCAAACCTGGCCGACTACCCAGAACCAATTCCCGATACATCATCCAAAGAGGAAAAGACTGACTATATAACCCAGCTCCAATCAAACAGAGAAAATATACTAAAAAGATACCAGTGCTCGAAGCCGAATTATATGCGGGGAGAAACCATGTCGCTGGAGTTTATCAGGACCTTTGGCCCACATTCAATCAAAGCCTGGGACGGCGCACTAGTAAGGGACTGCAAAGACTCCCTAATTGGAATAAATGTGAAGGTTGGCCTAGACAGGAACAACTACGGGGCTCAAGCCCTGATCGACCTGTTATACTAAGAAAGCTACACAAGCCAAGATACTTTCTACGAAACTCATTCCCCGCAAACCCAGAATTAAAACGCAAGAGGACGATATCGATCGTACACCCGAACAGGGTCGACAACATGTTAAGCGAATATCAATACAACAGAGCTACGAAATACTTGAAAATGTGAAACCAGGAAGGAGGCCCACTAGATGGAGATACGATCCTGATGACAATAACAATGGAAACAAGGGAGCATTCCAGGGATGAGGATGCCAAAAAAGACGCAATATAATAAACCAGAGGACTACCCTTTACGAAATTATGAAGAGGAGGAAAGAGGCTTAGAGATGAATGGGTAGATGCGTGCTTCCATCGACAAGAAACCACCATTTACGGGGGCTAGGGATGACGTTTTAGACAACAGTAGTAACGTCTTTGATACCCTATCAAGAATGTGCTAACTCACCCCCAAGAAAATCTGCAGTCCGTCCCATTAATGTTTTCCGGGGACATGGTGAACTACTATGCAAATAGTTTCAATGATTGCTACGATTACCAATCATCTACAACCATGTTTCGAGAATAGTACAAAAATTACGACAAGAAGGCTCAAATAGTAGCGAAGTGGCAGTCTATGTCCTTGACTAAGTAGATGGATGAAAACCTAGAAGATTCAGAAGGAATTGTTTTCATGGACTTCGTAGCCAATCTCATATCTCTGCAGAAACAATTATACGTCACGTATCATCCCGGACATTTACTCCGCGAAAGGTTGATGATAGAGGTAAACATTCCAGCTATCCAGATACAATTGAGAGACCTAATGCCATGAAGTAGTCAACAAGCAGTGAATCCCATTGCGAATCAACTATCCAAAAATCGCAAATCCACCGGAAGCAACTATCCATGTACTTAACACTACGATGAAGAGATGGCACTGTACTCGCTCAGAAGTCCTTCAGATGGGGCACGAATAGCAACGTAAAACAACCATGGACCAACAAAGGATAAAGAGGCCAGAACCGAGAAATAAATTACAACCAGAGGAGAATCAGCCCCGAATGGATGAAAGGGGTCAAAGGGTGTTTGGTCTGTGGTGCCAATCAAAGGGAAAATACAGCAGACACGGCCGGGAGGAAGTGACAAAATCCATAGAGAAACTCAAACAGAAGCACCCTCAGGCCCTCATAACTGTAAGCAATCTAGCAGCAGTTGTCCATATGGTATCAATTGCAGAAAAAGAAGGAACAGGCGAAGATAGAGAAGAATGTATAATGGGAAAAAGACGAAGATTATTATGAAGAAAATGCCTTCCGAATGACACATAATGACGCATCATCCTTCGAGAAGTCATTAGAAAATATCACATTTGCCCATTACCGATGTTACGATGCCGACATGGCCGAGGAATTGATAGCTATGAACTTGAGAGAGAAAGACGGGATACCATTAGGTGTAATTAGACTATATACGGCTAGTAATAGAAGCTCAATCACCAACAAAGGGCAATGCATTTCTTAACAAAAGGAATTTGGCATTTAAGTGAAGAAAAGACCACAAAAGAAGAATAAAGTAAGAGTAATAGGCGTACAGGGAAAGACTATTGGAGAAGCAACGATACATATTCCGTTCAACAAGTTGGGTTGATAATAGATGAAGAATTTTCCGTTCTCGAAAGGGATAGACCAACCCTACTAAGCAATAACGATATGATAGAGAATGGGGAACGACATAAGCTTACAAGGATTTTATTTGCACGTCTGATTGCTCCGATAACCACTTACCTTAGAAAATTATTTCTTTGTCTATAGTTGGACAGCAGAAGACACACCATTCACCTTATACCCAGGAAGGGATCTGAGGAAAATATATAGAAACGTTGGCCACCCTCCTGTCAACTAGACGTACAACTTGTTGTGAAGGGCAATCAAAACTGAACTAAGAGACGATATACGAAACGAGTTGGATAAGATAACAGAGGATTGCAACGTATGCAAGAAACATTCCATGTTAATCGACTCACGTCCAGAGATTCACCTGGTCGATGAGAGTACCCACTTTACCTCCGACTAATTTATGAAAAATCAACCCGCCGATGGAAGTCTGGAAGTTAATTACAAAATTGGGGATTTTATCTTACATGGGACCACCAGATTTTTTGAAAGTGGATCGGGTCGGCATATACCTCGAATGAATTGAAGTTCAAGTTGGAAGAAGAAGTAATCAAACTAGAAGAGGCCCTCATCTAGAACCCTGGATCAATCGGTATCGTCTAACGCTATCACGCCCCATTGAGAAGCGTAAGTACCAAAGTACGCCAAACATTTGAAGAAGACGAAGAATCAGAACCAGATTGACTCCAGATGGAAGTATATGCGTCTGAAACCACAATATGACTGGAAGTTCTTTGTATCATGATAGTGGTCTTCGGAGCTTTACCTTGTACAGCAAGAACTACACCCTACTCAACCCAACTTGAACTCCAAAAAGCCATATAAAAAGCGAAGAAGGCTGTTCAGAAAGAGAAGTCCCAACGACGAATTAATTTCGTCTCACGCCACCAGGGCGGTCCGAAAGAAAGAATAACCACTACACCTCCGCGACCTCCCTTCTGGATTCCGTCCTGGTGTAGATAACAATAAAAACGATGGAAGTCCCGTTTCGGTACATCACACTCGAAGAAGAGACCGTGATCATTAAACTACCCGTGGCCACAAGATATTCTGATCCACTTGTTTCAAACCATGGGAAAAATCAGCATGACAAAAATCAAGGGGAAAACATTGTTCAAACAATGAAGACGCCACGCTGATCGCAAAAGAAGAGAAAGGACCAGGAAACGAGAAAATGAAGAGCGAGACAAACCCAGATGAAATAGACTTTGGAAACCGTCCCCGCAAAGTAAAAGCAAAGAAATGATCCATATAAGAGATGGCATTTACCCATTCCAGAAAAACGGAACTTGAAGGACTTCTCAGGGACTGCACATTCATTCCAACAAAGAAATCGGATATAGAAACTCCATCCAAAGTCTTCGGTTGTAGGTTCATAGATGAACTGAAGAAGGTGGGCGATCATCTAAAGAAGAAGAGCAGACTGGTAGCCCAGAATTACTCTGATGACGGCGCCACTAGCTTACATACCAAAGCACCCACAGACCAAATATTCTCACAAAGAATCGAGCTTTACATAGCGGTCTCGATTACACAGATGCGATCGTATACCCGTCGCATTACAAACGCATACATACAATCGTATACGCAACTTGAAAAGGACGTATAAATCAAGGAACCACTCGAACTAAGCCTCCCAATTGGATAAGTACTCAAGGTATTAAAGCCCCTTTATTACGTATCTGATTCAGGCCTACATTAGTACTTAATCTACCTGACCCATTATCTTGACAAATTGTATATGTTACGCCCAAAATCATTCCCATACGTCTTGATAAATAGATCCAGCTAAAAACTAGATGGACTAATCTTGCTCCAAGTAGACGACTAACTTGGCCTTGGAACTTCACAGTTCCTAGAAGAAGAATAAAAGACATCCACTGTGTTCAGATGCAAGCTTCGCACCCAAATCTTCAGTGAAGAAGTCAACTTTAACAGCATAACCATCAAATCACTACCACCCCATACCACCAAATTCCGAAAAATTGAGAAAATTGAACGCCTCACCTTCACCATCAAGCAAAGGGAATTCACCAGCTAGAGAGAATTAACCCAATATAATGGAGTGAACATCCGTCCTTATGTCTGCGATTTAATTCATGGCGCCAAGTAACACGCCAAAAACGGGCTAATAATACATGTCCCTCCAAAAAGCAAACTAATTCCTCAAAACAACAATCAACCAAGAGCTAAACTTCGTCCCACTCAACCTTGACGATGTAAGATTGGTGGTACTCACCGATGTCTCATTCGAAAACGAACAGGGAATAAAGAGCCAAATAGGACATTTCATCTTAGCTGTAGACGGATTCGGACGTTTCAACATCGTCCATTACGGTAGCAACCGGTGCAAACGCATCGCCCGATCCGTCATAGAAGCTGCGATTCAGGCTATCGCCCTCGCTCGGATACGATTATGACTTCATCGTGCCAAACCAAATAGAAGAGATACTAGGAAGAAAGATCCGAGTCGAAGCCATGATAGATTCCAAAACAATGTTCAACGTGGTAGCACGAGACGGCAAAACCACAGAACGACGATTGCAGATCGATATAATCGCTCTTAAACAATCCCACGATTTTAGAGAACTACATCGTATCGACTGCATAACGGGTTTAGCAAACCCAGTCTACTCCCTTACCAAACTTGTCCTCAAATCTACTTCACTATTATTTAGAATATGCAAACAAATCATTTCGACATCCAACCACAAGGTTGGTCCATGTCTCTGTCACACTAAATAAAATAGCTGGACTGTCGATTCGATTCCCGCAATGATATCAGCCGGAGCATTTCGTGTGGCACATAGGATGAATAATAAGGATGATAAATGAAAGATATGTTGATGATGTGATAAAAGAAGAATATGATGTTGATGATAAAATAATAATATGACGATGATAAAAGAAGATGATGATGACGATATATGAAGAATAAGAGGATGATGATAAATGAAGTGGATGATAATAATATTAAAAATGAAAAGATGATGAGGATGACAAATGAAAAGTTGATGAAGACAGTTCCACATGATGATGATGATGCTAAAGACGAGAAGATGAAGGCACCAGGGTTAATACCAGTTCACAACGTCAATGATAGCACAAGACAACGCCGCGGAGGGAAGGGATGGGTAACGCACAAAATCGGAAGGAAGAAAACGCATGACAGTCGAGAGAAGGATCCAAAAGGTACCATGAAGGGATATAATGGAAACGATATAAGAGACAAGTCATAAGATTTCAACGCAAGAATATCATGACTGTAGGAAAAAAGTTGGAATCAACATAGCGGAGAGCTATGATATAGACTGGATGACTGCAGTAGGACAGTATTTCCCACTTGCAGTTAACGAGCACAAAATAATGAACGACAACGTACTATACGGGTCGGGACAAAATCAATACTCAGGATGAGAACGCACTATACAGTGTAACACTGTAATGAACCCATACTGTACTAATCACTGTACGGGGTTACATTAGCACGTATGATGACACGTGTGACTGTCTCACTTGATTCGAAGTGTTTAATTAGCTATTGTCACTCATAATTCTGCTATCGGCATAATAAGATGCACGTGGAATTATCATACAGCCAGACTCTGACATTGATATAAATGTCTTTCATCGATAAATTTCACGAAAGATAATGAAATGTAGACATATTATAAAGGGAAGACGACCATATTTGCAACGAACGCGTTACAAGGTAACATCACACAAGAGAAGGGAAAAATGAACAACAGAGGCTGCGAATTGGATAATACCAACATTGAAAGCAAAAGAGATCCCTTCATACGATTAATCACCGTGCGAATGTCGCTTTCAGCTGCTGCTCCAGATCTGACACAGAATACTATGAGGTATTCCAGACCCAATCTGCTAATCTGTTTAACCGCGGCAGGATACAGGGTTCATACTACATCTTTGTATCACGGCCAGTGTAACATTTTCTTAGGTTTAATTACATACCAATAATAATAGAACCGAACGATCGCCACAAACCATTAACATTGTTAATTTCTCTCCTATCATGGCCGATTAGATAGTACACGTGTCAGAATCAACATGAGAGATCAGAATTGTCTTGTATAAATACTGCACTCAATCTAAAGGAAGAAGAAATTCGAAAGAGGTAGACATGAATAGATAATTAACGCCATTTTAAAGAAACCATCGCACCTCGCGGAAAGATACTAATGGCGACAGCAAACGGAACCAAACGCGCCCGAGGACAGGATAATGCCAGTTGTTAGGAGCAAAAGAAACCTCTGCACTACTAAACGTGTGTGGTCATTTTCAGTTGCGACAGATCTGAGGACGGACACCCGAGTGCTTTTCTATCCCCACTCTCGCAAAGGTACTTCATTTTATCAGAGCTCTGGTATCCAATCGCTCGCCTTGGATTCGCGATTAACCAGACATTATCATACTAGCCATTGACAATTCCTTACCTATTTCGCTTTTCTGAACTATCTAGAAATTTCAACTTCAGTTACTGGCTGTTTGACATCTGTCGCCTTGTTGAGTTGTTGAATAATAATTGAAGGTGTTTCTTTAAAAGTTGTTCCATCATTTATGGCAAACAAAAAATTTCAAATGGGCAATATTGGCCTGTCTGTGACAACCTGTTAATCTGACTACGACTAATACAAGATTTGTGTGTCAAATCGTGTGACATAGATAGAGCAGGGGATGACGGACAATGACTGAGTAGGTGAAGACGGGGGTGGGTTCATGGATAGCCATACTGAAACCAACAGGACTGGATAATAGAGTAGGCGGAGGAGTGGTTATTAAAAGGTAAGAAAGAATTGGGAGCACGATACTATTTCTACTGATTAATGTGATTCTAGAAGCACAAGTATCAATTGTGATAACGAATAAACAAGTATTAAGGAAAGAAGATAAGGTGGCACACGTGTGAGATTAATATAACCAAACAGAGCCTTCCATCAGAACCTAATTTGGAATTACTAACATTAGAATTATCTAATACAGTAATAATTTATACTACACGTGTAAATAAGTTCAGAGAGTGAGAACGATAGATATAAAACAAATTGATGCTGGAAACAACTGGAAAGTAGAAAGAAGGACAACCGATAAATAATGAAACAACACAAACGCAACTTCGCTGCCTTTAGAACAAAGCAGATCCGACAACGACGTCACACACGCCAGTAGTTGAAGAAATCCTGCGTACTATCCAATGCTAACGTGGCGAGTCTAACCACCGCGGCAGAAGGGCCTACCGCGACAGAATGGTAGCCATTTTCCACATGTACAGAAAGACTCGGTACGTTCACCACTTCCCCGCAAGCGGCCTACTAAGTAGCTGTAGGGGAGAGTGTGTGACAAAACTAGTTACCTCAGTAACTGCATAAATTTAGCAAAGAGGAAGAGAGGGGAAGAATCAAGGAAAGGGAGAGAGAGGAGGAACCTTGATATAAGTAAGGGAAAGGTACTTGGAGGAGAAATAGAGAAAAGAACTGAATAGGGAACGTATGAATCTTATGCAGAACGAGCCATTCAAAGTAGTCTCAACAGTTATAACTTTTACGTTGAGAAGCAAATATGACAGGCAAGAACAAAATTGGTACTGCCCAAAAATAAAGACTCCAATCAGCTCGTAACGCTGGAGAACCAGCCCCTGCAATAAGAATGGACCCACTACCACCGAGACCAGAAACAGGGAATCAGACGAGGATTACTCAACCTACGATAGATATATTAAACAGATTGAACTAATGGACGGAAGAAAGGCGGGAGAGACTAAATAGGAATGTTGAATCAAAGAGAAATTTGAGCACACTATTCGAGTCAAAGGCGGACTCTGGCACGAATGAAGAACCAGAATAAAACCAGAACCAAATCAAGAAGATCAGGAGGCTCTTAACAAAGGAGATTAGGAACCAGACGACGCGAAGCCTCCACCACCGGGAGAAAATGAAGCACAATTCGCTGCATATGGTATGGCTGTAGCTCTATATAGTAGAGACATGTTGGATGCGTATAAAAATACAACCATGTTTTGGTAAGACTTGTGGGAGGACTTTAGAACAGCTTTCAGGCCATTAGGAATTAAGCAATGGTCAAGAGCAATGAGAACCATGTGGTATGACTTCCCTATTACAAGGGATATCCATATTAAGATAACGAAGAGGAAGAACAAGATTGATACCGTAATAAACCTGCTGTATAGAGAAAACATATACATCTAAAAGGGCAGAAAAAGCCGAAGCAACTGCAAGATTAAAAATGAGGGTAGTGAATCCGGAAGCCGAGATGACCCTCTCACCAATAACAAAGGAAGTGTACCACAACCCAAATAGAGGGATCAATAACAGGATGAGAGTTGGTTATATGATGACAGAAGGAGCCCCTGAAGATACACCAAAAAAAGTAGAAGAAATTAGATCTGGGATACCATCAATGTCCCCAGATTTCCCAGACGAAAGCAAGTCTAACGCGAGTGACAATAATCAACAGGGTAAACTCAACCAAAATCAAAATGCCTGCGAATCACCCAGGAAAGAGAGACACGACACAACTGAACCACATAGCCCACAGCAATCAGAAAGTCAATAAAAATGTGAATACAATCACGCATTGGGATTGAGAGGACCAGTCAAGGCCTTTGATAAGGACGACAAGTATAGTGGTGCCTATGACCAAAGCCTAGAAAGAAGCGTAAGAAAAATTAAAACTTTGACATGAATGTGCAAAATAGGGGATGACGAAAAGTTGAAATCCATACCTGTTATGTTTAAGGTTGATGCTCTAGATTTATTTGACGATTATCAAGACACCCTCGAGGACTATGAAGCGGAATTGAGACTATTGTGGAATTGGTATCAAAGCACAAAACAGAGAGCTAGTATACTTGATGAGTTGCAAAACATGAGATTAACGTCATAAATGGTAAAAGAAGAAAAAATATCCCAAATAGCAATGTTTCAAACGTTCGTAGCAATATTGGTTACCCTACAAAGAAAATTGGAAGATAAATATCATGGAGAATGTTTTCTGATTGACCAATTACTAACAGAGGTCGACATACCTGCTATACAATCGACATTAAAAGATCACATGCAGAAGAAGGCACAAAACGCCATACATAGGATTGCCAATCGATTGCCAGCCAACTCGAAAACGGCCGGTGCGTACTGAATTACCATGAACGTAGAGATGGATGGAGATGGTGAAACAGAAGCAAATTACTCACTCGGTAAGCCATACGGTGGTGATGCTAATCAAGAAGTAAGATACTGTGGATCAGGAAATGGAAGAAACAGAAACAGTAGGGGTGGAGGCGGAAGAAAACAGTTAAGAGCATCATGGATGCGGGGCGTTCGTGGATGTTTTGTATGTGGGAAGGAATACAGGGCTATTGATAAGCATCCACGAGAGGAAGTCTACGCCGCCATGCCAAGCTTGAAGGATAAACATGCCACCGCATTGCTCACGGTGACATATTTGGATGCGATAAAAAACGCAGGAGAAACGAGTTCAGATGAAGAAAATGGCGGTAAGAGAGAAGCACAATGGGTGGATGATGATGAAAGCGAAAGCGACATGTCCTATTCAATGTACTAAATAGGAAACAAACTTGAAAAAAAGTAATCAGCCACAGATTTCATACACGGACGCACCAATATAGAAGATATGAATTTTAAGGACCCAAATGGTACAAAAATTCAACCTGGAAAGGACACAGAAGGGGATCCTGTAATTGCCATGACACCATCAGCACATAACAACGATAAAGCGGACAATTGCAATTTAATTACACAAAGAACCAAGGCAATCACCCAAGATGAATTCAGGCATGCATCTGATGACGCGAATACTAAGAATACTGACACTATCCACGACACCTTGCAGACAATGTACAATAGTGTTTTCTCTACTGAATATAAAGTCAGATTGGAAGATGCCAGGATTGACACAGGTGCAAACTGCAGGTCCATCATCTCAGACAATAAATACAGAGCATATTTCAACCTCTTCAACTTGACAAGAGCAATCAAACCATTAAAGAAGAATAAGGTGAATGGAGTACGTAGCCTGAGTGCAGCGCATTGGGAAGTACGGATTCAAATCCCATTCAAGGACCTCGGGATAGTCATCGATGTGAACTTCATGGTGTTGACGTCCGCAGACTCACCAACGCTCCTGTAAATGAAGGACATGGAACAGAATGGTCTAGACATTAGTATTCAGCAACAACATATCACTCAACGAAACAAAATGCAGAAAACACAAATGCGAAACTACTTCTTAATTCACAACTGGGCACTTACTGACCGATCCTTTATTTTCTATACATCAAGCGAACTGAAGGGCATCCATCCTACTTTCGTATAAACTTCTATACGAGCGATGCGGAATTTATTTCGAGGAGCACAAGGAGCGAAAGCAGATAAAGAGAAAAACCGATCGATAAACAAGATTGGAGATAACTGCGACTTATGCGCAAAGATAAACGCATCACTGCGCCGTTTTAAACCAACAGTTTGTACGGAATAACTTTTCTTCAATCAAGGAGTACAAGTCGATACCATGTGGATGAACGGTAAGGCAGTCGATCACATAGTTGACAAAGGTACTCATTTTTCTTCTACCGATTTTTCAGAGCACAGACCTCTACGTAAGCTTGCGAAGCCATAAGACGAAGTGGAAATTTATGTTCTGTGAACCCACTGATGTTTTTCACACCGACCAAGAATCTAATTATACCTCCAGACAGTTTAGAAGTGCTGATGTCGCTGATAGACCCAACGACCGATTCATTCGTGCGAAGGATGGTGGAAAGATGAAGGTGAAGTGTGTCGCTGGATGTAGGTAGAGAGATGAAGGTAAAATGTGTCACGGGATGATGGTGAAGAGATGGCGGTGAAGTGCATCGCGGGATGATGGTGGGGAGATAACGGGAGGTGAGAAATAGGGATTACCGGAGGGATGAAGATGGTGTGGGATTAGGGTATTTCGGTATCGCAGGGAGAACAACGGATGATGACGGAAAAGAAGCGGTGGATGACGCTTGATGTAGATGACGATGTTCGAAGGAGAAGGATATCGTCTCAAGCGGACTATGACGATGCGGTGGCACACGAAGAAAGGAAAAACCCAAACAGGGCACAACGAAAGGTAATATGGTTAACGAAATAACTTTATTGACAATGGCAACAATACTAGAGAATACACCATTACACAGAAAAATGATTTGTACAAAATACAGTATTCTGAATTTATGCTGAGAAGGAATACACGCTTATTCAACTATCGAGTCAAGAGATATGACACACGTGTTCAAATTAGAGATTCGACTTTTAGTAATTTTGTCAAGCTCCAAAAGTAGATTTCTACTACACGTGTAGATCGGGACCCGATCCGAAATGGAATTGGATTTATCTAGTATACATACCATCTTCACCAGCGCGAGGAAGTCAATAAAGAAAAGATAGACATTTACGATTTACCTAACGAATTTCTCAGAACCCAGATACGCATATATGCGTTACGAATACTTCGCGAACGACTATCGGCCTATTACGCCTGTCGCGAACCAACCACTCGGCCTCATCGCAAAAGGTGACCTAGCAGTCACTTTGGGAACTCAAAACCCTCGAGAGTTCCCAGGAGGTGATAACCACACCTCCCAGCGTAGATTAACGCAAAACTAATAAAATGTATCAGCGAAATAGGTCGACCTAACGTATATCATCACATATTCGTTAAGAACATGAAGCAAAAAATAGTTAGAAACTTTATTATAATCATCACGCTCTCCAGTGAATTCAGCTCACCGCTCCACTTACCCTCGCGAACGACTATTGCCCTTATTCATTCAAATTATTCCATTTTACTGGAAGACCACGGGATACATCACGTAGATTATCATAGAATATAACGCAGCCAGGCTGACTGATAAAATAGATTGTTTTGATAATAAACTCAGGTTCGATTTGGAGTAGACATCGACAGTCTGAACTTTTATATAAAAGATAAGTCAAGGTTCGAAATCGAAAGGAAACTATTGAAAAATAAACAGAGCTCAGCTGGAATGTGAAGAACTGAGAATATCACTCGGGAAAGATGGTGAGGAGCCAACATTTGCTGAAGGAATGAAGGACAAGGTTCGACCAAGAGGGAGACAAGAAAACCCACCAGAGAAGGACAGCCAACCTTGAGATGTAGATGAAGAACTGGAAGCTACATCTTCCCCTAGAGAAACTACCTGAACTTGGAACAGAGGAGCCAAAAACACCACCACCACGACAGACAACAGGAAAAAGGATCGAAGACGGTGACTTATCGGCACACTCCAACGTATCGGATGACTCAGAGCCCATCTTGAAAGACTCCACAAAAGAAGAAAAAGAAAGGCATTGTGAGAAGATCTTAGAGTACACAGAGAAGATGTAAGATGAATACAAGGAATTAGGAATGGAAGGTAAGAAGCTGTGGTTTGACTTCATCACAGCTTTTAGACCACAAATGATAAAGCTATGGGATCGGAATACTATCTTAAAATGGTACAGCCTCTTGGAGGAGGACGGGATATACCTAGCATTAGGGAGGCGAATCCAAAAAACACAACGCGTCATCGATGTCCTGTACCATGAAAAATACAAACCCCCGAACAGATATAAAGAAAAGAATCAAATAATTCAAAGGTAGAAGAAGGAAAAAGAGGCAAACCAACATGAAAGGAACATTGAGGATGAAAAAGCTCAGAAGAAGATCATAGATTCGTTAAGCACATAAAGCACAAAATAGTTAGCCACTTTATTATAATTATCACGCTATCCAGTGAATTTAGCTCACCGCTCCACTTACCCTCGCTAACGACTATTCCCTTATTCATTCACATTATTCCATTTTACTGGAAGATGACAGGATACATCACGTAGATTGTCATAACCTATAACGGAGCCAGGCTGACTGATAAAATAAATTGTTTTGATAATAAACCCAGGTTTAATTTGGAGTAGACATCGACAAGATGTCACCTAGAAGAAGAAGAAATTATAAAAACAATGAAGGAACTGATGAAAGTGGTAATTCCGGAAACAAAATCAAGAATTCAATCTATCCACAGCATATTTCGCAATCAACTCAAGCTATTTGAGTATTCCCAACGGAACAAGTCTGCAAAATTGGTGACTCGTGTGGCCTAACGACATGACAGACTTTTGAAAAAATATGGAGTTACTTTTTCAGAGAAGCAGAGGGCAATGCAAAAGGCGAGGAAGGCAATTCTAAGAACAATGTTTCTGGAATGGGGGTGAATGGAGGACGTGAAATCACAACAAGAAGCAGGAAGCGGAAGAAACGCGAACCAGTTTTTATTGACAGTGATAATGACAGCAAACCGCCTGATAAATACGCATCAAAGAATACTTCAACAAAACCGCATACAAAGAATATTGGAAAGAAAACTATATTGAAAGAACTTTTCCCACCGAGAAATGTTAAGAATGAAAAGGAAGACAGTAGAAAATATGTATCAACAAAAAAAGTAAACACTAAGCCTGAGTCCATGCCGGCTCGAAAACAGAAGCAGGGTATCGCGGCATTTGACAACGACCGGACTCCGTTTATACACCAAGCTGCATTTTTTCTCGGGAATAGGATTATGTTTCGACAGCGTAGAGATGTCGTGATAATAGAGCACAGATTGATGCATCAAAAATGTATTCCACATGGATGGGATAATATTGAAAATGCGGAGAACACACTTAAAGCCAACAGGACATCCGTAGCTTCGTTGCGGGGTCCAAGTTCTTCCACGAGCAGTGAATAGATATTCATTGACGATACGAAGACATTGTTGATATCAGCGTTAATACTAGAACATCATCTTGCTCATATCTTTTTCAATTATAATCATATATTGGAACTCAGAAATTTGGCATGGAAGTGAGCTGCATACAAGAAATTACAATTCATGGAATTTAATTCCAATTATCTGGACGGTGATCTATGGATATAGGCGACAAACGATGACAACTCGGGTTACGAAATAGCGTTTTTTGCTTAGAAAAAACAACAGTTGGACAGTGATAGGTATTACATTCTGTATGGTATGTCGGATCCATTCAATTTTGAATCAGAATAGAGGAAGGCCTGTGTGACTGCTTTTAACGAAGAAAGGTAATTTCCGACTCAAGCAATTGCAGAATTCTTCAATGCGATTCAGACATGGTTTCCATGAGAACAAGCGTTGATCACTGAATAGAATAGGGATAATTGGAGTCCGATAATAAACACCGGAGAGTTTGGACAAGATGAAGAAGATAGGAACAGGGTTGGATGTTACTCCAGTACAAGAAAATTGTTGAAGAATATGTATGAGCCTCATCGAGACAACGTTTGGCTGACCGAAAGACGTACATCACTGGACTTATGGATTGGTTGGATGTGTACTTTTCCGGATGTAGATAATCAATGTACGTGGCGGACTGAAATTAGGAATGGAGGAGGACGTTTCCTTCTTACGGGAAAAGGATACTCACCGCAACACGGCCCTAATGATTTCGACATGAGAGAGAGAGAGAGCGGATCTTCTGGATATCCCACGATTAAAACAGCTACCAATCCAGTCTCTCTATGGATAGAGCCAGGATCCCACAGATATGTCCATTTAAGAGATAATGAAAAAGAACGAATTGCGATTTGTTTGGAAATGGAACTAATTGAAATTCAGCTTAAATAGATTTTTATTGTGCATGGATATGTGTAACACCATGGAGCAGGACGGAATGGTACACACTGCATTTGATATCATATGTACCTAATCTCTGAGGGAAGCAAATTGAGAGACGAAATTTCATATGCGTATGGTCGGTCGTTCAGACGAAGAGGTAACATCAATCGTTCAAACATATAGCAACATTCAAGTAGTTCGTCTCAACATGGACAGAGAGACGATGACTATGACAATCCAGATGAGACAAACAATGATGATGATGGGGATTTGCAAGATTGGGGAGTGGGAGAGCCTGATGAGCCCCAGTTGGGGTGACTTCTACATCTAGAATAATTCAATTTTGCTTAGCTATGTTTATAGACAATCCTTGACCTTAACAATGCAATAAAATAAGTAATGACTACTTCTTGTATTACTTTTTTTCTTTGAATAGTATGCACATCCATGTATTTTCAATGTCTCCTGCCTGTACATCTAAATACTTTCGTATTGGCCATGATCATTGAAACAAATTTAATATATTTTGAAAAAAACTCCAAACACTGTTTGGAGATGTGGCACATAACCCATATGTATTTTCCGATTATTATACATATGTTAAACATGTTGAATTATTGTTCACTTTTTTGCTGCTGAAGATACCAACTCCATGCGGAATTCGGATTTTTGGAAAACATTTAATATTTAATTTTTTGCTAAAATTGCAACCCCACATAGAGTTGCTATCTCCGAAACTAATATTCATAAAATTCTAAAATACAAATATCTCACACGTACACCTCAATCCAGTCTGTAATGCAAATCGACTCTTCTTATGTTCCCATCACGCCTAATTCGTACTCTTAAAACATATACGACGAGAACCATAAAAATGTCATCACATGTGTTTTCGTTGCATATTTCAAGGGATATTCATGAAAATAATGGTAACAAAAAATTTCGTATGTAAAACCAGGTATTGCACCTATTCCACAGACGTAATAACGGATTACAAACGACATTCAACATTATGTAATTACTACTTGTAGTACAACGAGAAACGCCGTTTAGACCATCATGCATATGATGTACAACAATTTCAACTTCACACAATTATTGACAAAGAAAATGAAATATTTCAGGATGTCTCGGAATGGCATGAGCTACACATGCCGACAAAAAATATGAGAAAGCAGCATTATAACAAATAGAATACAACACAATGTCCCGTTACAGACAGTGAGGTGAAAGTTGCGGCAATGCATTTGTTACGCTTATCGCATGGAATTGGTTCGGATGCTGTACAGACTGTTATTCAATTTATTCACACAGACACATTCAAACCACATGTAGGTCGTCAACACATAACCGATCGGAAAGGATGCATGGAAATTGTCTATGGCTCGATTGGTTTTCAAGAAATAGAGGTATTATATAAAATGGTGTCGGACAATAAGAGGAAGTATTTCTTGTACAGAAAAGACATCATTGAAGTGTTACGTGGCCGACTAAAATTAGCTAATGATAATGAGGTAATGTTTAGATCTTGCTTCAACGAACGCAATAGTGACTTCGTTACCCATCCTCGCCAGTCCGAATTATTCACAGAGTTATACATGTCCATAAGATCCCAGATTACGAGTAGTGAAAATTGTACAATCCAATGTAATCAAAGCACGGACACAATGCAGAAATCATTCATAGGACTGTTGTAGATATGTACAGATCAAACAGCGACAACGTTGAAATAACAATCTATGGTAGGATATCTAATACATGTCACGTTCCTCAACG
>JAULBU010029142.1:0-17014 GCA_032358235.1 Odonthalia washingtoniensis
GTTTGAGTTGTAGATAGGGTACTTTCGGCCAAGATATGGGGAAGTATCAGGTGCAGATTTGTTTTTCGGCGAGCACCATAGGATTACGGTGATTTGTGTTATTTTAACTTCGTCATAAATTTGAATACTAAAACGTCTCTGCTGAGATAATCTACCCTACAGTGGTTCAAAAGATTATGACAAGTTGACGCCAGGAAAACAAGAAAAAAATCATCCTCTTCCCAAAATATTAGTATAAACAGGGGAACAGATGGAAAGAAATTAAGAAAAAAGGAACATGTAATTTTACTGTATATGGCGCTTGTTTTGCTCGTTTATATTCTCACACTAACTACGTGAAAATAAAAATGTATAAATTAGTACAAGGTTTTGAACGTGTATTTAAAAATACTGTATTGTTATCATACATACACATACAAAATATTATATCATTTTGAAAATGTAAATAAAATCTACATAACCAGTGTGCATCATGAATCTTTCATGGTTCCTACTTCCTCTTCCACTTTTTCAGCACCTTGAGGAGAGTTAGGTGCAGAAAGTAGTGAAAGGGTTGCTTGTGCAAACACCATCACGACCGCATCGTCAAACAACGCATTTTTAGTGAATCGACCATACCACATATCATTGCATGGTGAGAATGACCGTTCCGTTGACGCAAATACAATTACTGGTTTACCTGGTCGAATATGTAGGATACTTCCATATCTTCCAATTACCGAACAAACATTCATCTCAGCTTCATCCTTTTGTCCGTCAAGTACATGGTCGAACGGGAACTGATTTGCAACACAATCAACACCGTATTCAAATTCATAGGTATTATCAATATCATCATTGTCATTCATCCATGAAGATCCGATAATCTTATTCCGCCAAACAGATGAATATGTAGAGGCACCACACGTTGTAGAACCGCCAGAACCCTTAACCCATCGATACCGTTGTCTTGTAACCTGACTTTCTCGTAGTATTTTATGTTGCTTACCGCCATTTCTTTTTGTATTTGGGGCAATGATCCCACCACTTCGTTGATTCGGTTTAGGTCTATTGTTAACTTTCAAAGAAGTACTTCCAATGACCAAATGAGAAATAGATGACACATTTGAAAATTCTCGCCATACGTCAAGTCCATACCGTCTACCATCATACCGTCCATTTATTCTTCGATGGAACGGAACAGGGAGACTACCATCATGCATTGCTTTTCTCCCGTTTCCCAGAATTCGGTAAATGTAGTCTTCGTAAGGATCCATACGCTCCGTAATTAGCAAGAAACAACAACTTTCTATCCAATACTGAGACAGATACATCCAGTCCCACATCTTCGACATACTCTACTGAACAATTCGGTTGCATTTGTAATCTCACTTTTTCACTTTGATCATCCACCACTCTAATATTGCCACTACAACCACCAGAAATAACTTTTTGAGGAATTTAAAAAGAGATCTATCGTTTAATACCTTCATTAATATGATCATCACCATGCGAGAAACTCCATTTGAGTATATGACAGGTACCACTTTCCATGAGGAAATAAATACTAAAACTGTCAGAAAAATGCCGTCCGATAACCAGAAAATGATCACGAGCACACACTCAAGTAGTTTCTACAACACCGCTATCATCTACATCACGTGCTTCATAAGAACGGACGTACATAAATGAGAAGCAATCCTCCCAGATACTTTGATAAGTATCAGCACCAGCAGATAACTGGAACGCACTTATAGATCCAATACTGACCATCCCAGCTGATGTACGTCTAACAATGAATGGTATTATTGCCATATAATTTTTAATGGATCTATGTAATGTAATTCAACGTGTTTGTAATGGTGTGTTTGGGCGTTCTCTTCGCACTGGTCTCTGAAATGGTATTACGAATTCATCTGCTGTTGTTGACGATGAAGGTCCTGTTGGTTTTTATGATCCTGATGCTTCTCTCGTACTTGGTCGTTGTTCAGTGCTTGATAACAGATTCAACTATGCTGTGTGTGGTGTACTCATCAAATTATTATTGTTATTGTTTCATAAATCTGAAGAAGGAGGATGCTGTATATTAGAAGTAATATTATCATGACCATCAGACATATTACTGGAATGAATATAAGAAGGTGTAGAATGAAGAAGAATATGATTAATATTAGATCGAGGAGAATCATAAGAAGAATAAGAAAAATTTGCTGTTTACTGATTTTTTACGACAACATCATCTTCAATTCTAACAACAACCGCATACCCACCACTACCAGCATCATCACCAAAATAAGCCAATTTTGATAACTGATATAGCATCAACTAAAAAAACCTCTCCCTCGACGAAAGCAGCAAACAGGTAAGTACATCCTGAAATCCTGGAAACGCCAACAGAGTTCGGAACAGAATCGACAGCCCTACCTGTATATTTAGAAGTTGCTCTAGCGACTGCGATACCATCAAGATAAGAAGCACAAATGATTATTATTCGATAAAATATTCCATACGTTCGAGTGCCTTTTATGTACGGCAACAAGTTCTTCAGTTCCTTCCAGTGACGTTCCCCAGGATTACAAACAAAACATGCCAGATTTGATAGAGCGAGCGATATATCGGGTCTGGTACATATGCTTAGATACAACAGACTTCCAATTACCTCTCGGTAATGTCCGTGTTTCCGGAACTGAAAGCCTACATTTAAGAGGCGTAGTTTTGGGGTGGATGTGACATATAATAGGCTACGAAAATTTTGGGGGTCCGTGTAGGTTACATACAGAAAACTAGAGTGTTTGCATGGTTACGAATGGTAACTGAAGAAAAAATCTACGCTATGTGAAGATAAAATGTATTGGTCATTAACTGTGGTATACAGATACTCTACGTTTTAATGTATGAGGCATAGAAATTTACTTACGGACGGCGGAGGGTAAATTGAAGAAATAGCCCGGACCAACATTCATTGTTTGAAAAATTGCACCAATGTATCATTATATATTTTTTTCATACACAGGAGATTTTTGTCTACATAATCTAGGGTCGAAACCACACATTGCGTATGAGACGTTGAATTAATACTTCATATAGAACTGCGAAAAATTTAGTTTGTAGTGTATGTCACATTGACTTTTATATCCATGTATTGAATGTTTGAGTGTATGTACACTATATCAATGCATTCAGATGCCGTATACAATCATCAATGGTTCATCCATTTAACATTCAATTCATGAGTGTGAAATTGGATGGTTATTGCGATTTCTGGTGTACATATCTGTCATATGTAGAAATGGTATGGTGGTATATGGGAATCATATATAGAATAATAGGAATATACATTGCAATACATGCATACCAATTATGGCATACACGATATTAATATTTTTATTATTTGTGATAACACGCGATATCCAATCAGAAAATTTGATAAAAATACGAGAAGAACAAAATAAAAACAAAATGTAATATTAAAAAAAAAGATAAAGATGGAGGTATGACAAATTGTATGGAATAAGGAAAAGTGAAAGAAAGTACAAACTATGTAGAAAAATTAAAATGAGAACCACCATTATCATTGATCGAGAAACGCATCCAACAAGTTTATATTATATTATCATGTTATATGATATATATAAATCGACATTATTCGGTTTCATATCCATCCATTCACTGTGAACCGATACAACATATGGATTTACAGACATATAAAAATGACTTTAATAAATATGAAGAATATAACAAAACTTAGAAAATTGAATAGAAAAGATCATGAAATAGAAATTAGAGCACGAAACCATACACGGGAGAGGAATGCAAACATGCCTTTTCCCAAGAACCAGGGTATTTGAAGAAGATAAATAACATGTAAACGAAAATCAGAAGAAGAAGTGAAAGTAAAGGAAGGTTAACAATTATGAATGGAGTTATAATAAACGGTTTGAATGGATTAATACTTAATGAATACTTAATTGTGCTCAAATGTTGACGCACGCAATAAGTTCATTGCAATAGGAACGGACATGTACGAGTCGCTGCTGAAAATCCAAAATGAGTGAACTGTCATCGTGTTGGGATCATCGTTGCAAGTTAATCGGTTATAGTTGTGACTGGCTGATGGAAACTTGCGTTGATGGGGAAAAAGTAGGTAATATAATTGTATCAAAACGGCACATAAATGACTGATTAGTTGACATTTTAATAGCTGGGAAAGGCGCAAAACAGTCATTTCCCGCAATGAATTATAGTAACGGTAGATCTGAAAAATGCTGAGAAATCGAAAAAACACTATTGCCATTAAACTTCCAACATTATTTTTTAATAAACAATCAAGTAAACATACGACAGAAAATAATAATAAAATTACACAATCCGAAAATAAAGCAATAGAAAAATTAGGAGATCCAAAAAATTGAATGTCGACGTAAGCGTTCTGTCATGTGTATGCTATCAACGAAATGGCGTAGTGTCCTCTAAACCTCTCAGAAGACACCACAAGTATGTGACCTTTAAAACCAGAAATGGGGATACAGATGCAGGACATGCAAAAGATGGATACATCATGATGTATGATACTGGCTCTGAAATACATAAGCAATGTTCGAAATATATTTCAGTAGCTTATGTAATTATTTTGTCGTGTGATGGTTTTTTATAGAGTAAAAAATATGCACCTATTTACCCAACTCTTGTCGTCACAGAATACAGCTGTAGATTTAAACCGGATAATTCAACAGGAAATTCAACAGAAACATCTCGTATTATCATGAACGGTTCCGATGGGCAATAGTATGGATGCAGACAACCAGCTGGTAGTAGTGGAACTATAGCTAAATCAGTATCATCATTAACGGTAATGGGACATGGAATGAAGAAGAGCAAATCTGGTGTGCTGAACAAGTCGTTGGCAGTATCTTAATGTACCATTGAATCTTTTTGTTGGAAGGAAGGAGGTAAAAGAATTGATTAACATCATCTGCGTCCCTGACTTTGATGCGAGGTTATTATTAAATAAAGTATTGCCAGTTGAATACTGTAGAGATATTACCGCTGAAATTGTGAGGAAATGTCTGGAAAGGAAGTGAATGGTTGAATGAAATTTATGAAAGCGGTTGTGTTGAAATTTAACAAACGTTTAACTCATTTGCACCTTCTACCTTTCTTGTTTTTATTTGTTAGTGTATCCTCCACATATTAAACAATTAACATGTTTTATAAAGTTTAATACGTTCAATTACTTTGTGAAATGATTACAGTCAATTTGGTAGTTACTGTTTCTGAAATTAAAATTTGTACTGCATGTTTTAGTGATAGTGTTCAATTTCAAAAATAGTAGCCTATATGAAAACTGTTATACTATGATTTGTAATGAATAAGGGACATATTTACAACTAGACTACTTGTGTCTCACCTTATTACCATGATGTTACAGTTGATGAAAACGCATGGGTGTGAAGTCGTTTTGACTATGCTAGTAACCACATGCTGATTATGCACCTTGTCATTGACCATTTACATAAACACGGCACGGTAAGCTAAGTGGGCAGTAACATGGAGTAGTTCAAGATTTTAGTCGCAGCTATTTATAAAGTCTTATTTTTAATAAATATTTACTCTCTATCTGTATTATGTACATCCTGTGCTATACAGTCTATATCTGGAATGAAAGGAAATAAGGTACAGAAATCACAAAATTTCCACTTCATGTCGTGATTGCGATTTTGCAGCAAAAAATCAAATATTTGATTTTCCGCAAAACATCGAACTCTACATGGTGTGGAAATTGCATACAATGACTACCATAGGCGTAGTGTAGTACAGTTTTTACTGCAAGGTGTACACATTTACTATCATAGATGTTACATGTAGTTTCAACCTATGTCGGAACTTTTTCCATCATCGGAAGTTGAAGATGCTATTGTACCAGATATAAAAGATAATCTTCAAGTTGTCGCGATTCATTTAGTGTTCTGAAACCAGATATGGCGAATCGTAGCGGATCCAGGAAACGTTCGGAAAGGTTGTTGAGATCAACAGTCGGAAATTCGGAACCACCATCAAAAGTGGCGAGAGCCGGTAGTTGCGGAAGTGACGATGTGGTAGATGAAATCGGTGGACCTACTTCTAGCATGATTGTAAAAAGGCGCGGTGTTGGTTGAGGACGAGGTAGGGAAAGAATTCGTGAGATTTTTGAAACCCTAAGTTGGTGTAACTATAGAACGAGCGTAAATGGTACAAACGACGCTTCATCTTTCAGTGGTACTGATGAAGTGAACAATTGCAACACTGTTGATACCGATTCCAGAACTGAAAGTGATGTGATTGTAAATTCTGGCGAAAACGGTAGAAACATTACCGATGTGGGTGCTGCTTCGGAAGAATTCTCGTCAGTACAAGAAGAAAAAAAATTTGGAAGCTTTCCGGAGGCTGGAAGAAGATGTTCGAAGAATAACTCCGGTGAACACAAGACATTACGTTTTGATAATTGAGTCAAAAGTTTCGCCTAATGATAAATTATGGGACGTGATGAGAAAAGAGGTTTCAATCAAGGCTCTGCAATAAGAAGTTCTGAAATTTCATAGTAAGAATGTTGAAGTAAAAGGAATGGTGCGGAGTTTAGAAGTTATGAATGAAAAACTTCTTAAGAAGATGGGAGGCAACAACAAGAGTTGTGGAAAGTATGCGGAGAGGATAATAAGGCAAGTTCCAACGAAATATTTGAGAATTGGACTGGCAGTAGATCTGAAAATGCAAAAGTGGGGAATCAAGGAAACGTGTGGATTTGACCCATATAATGAGCGAAATACTAGAAACTAGACGAACAGAGCAGACATTATACTGGAGAATGGAATAAAACAATCGGACGGTTCAATGATTGTATCAACACCAATGGCCTTTCTCTGCAGTGGAAACAAGATGTTTGTCTCTGCATCAACAGCGAGAAATATATTATATGTTCATTACTTAGAGCTGAACATTCATGTGGTTAAAGCGTAAACATATATGCGACAGTAGAAATGAGGGATGAATTTGTTAAAGAGGTAGCAAAAGTTGGTACTTTCGAGAGGCGTTTGAGACAGTTTTTATCTGATTTTTGTGGTGGAAGGAAAAGAGCTGCAAAAGACAGATTCTTTGAAGCGCTTGGTTATGGGTCTCTTCTATCGCGATTTGATTTGAAGGAATCCGGTGCAACGGATCGAAGGGAGGCGTAAATTGCTGTTGCGAAGAGAAAAATTATGAAATCCAATAGAAATGATGTGTTGGACATATCATGGTGGCGTACTGCGGACCTTTCAGATATTCAATTACAGGAATGTGGCAGTTCTGTTGTACGTTAATTTGACCGACTTGGTGAAGATTATGATAAGTTGAACCTGTTTAGAAACAAGATTGGTTCTGCGGTATTGCAGGATTCCATTGGATATATACCAGATGAAGAAAATGGGACATTGTGGACGATGCTGTAATGAGTATACCTCGTGTAGATGTGTACATTTTTATCTGTGTCAAACTGCTTATTGTGAAGGAATCTCGTTGTGGAGATCCGGTGGAAGAATTCAACAAAATGTTTTCGAAGTGTAAAAAAATGGCGACGGAACAGTTAATAGAGAAAATGAGACGGTATGTAGAAGAGTGGGTCCCTGAAGAGTTGGAAGTACCGGAATGTGTAGAGGTAGAGGAAGAACGTATGTTCAAAGAAATGGAACGTGACGCCACAATAATTGTTACCACAAAACGTTCAAAGAAACATTTTATATCTCTACAATCAACCAGATTTCTACATAACATCGGAATGCGGTGCAAAATTATCCATGACTCCTATATCTCATAAATATCTTCTGACTGGAAAATTGTTGATAAACTTGGAAAGCCGTACAACGAAGGACCAACAAGAAGTACTTTACTTAAAGATGATGGAGCGGATGTAGATAATGCAAATTGGAACGAAGATTTGCAATTACAGAACATGTATAGTGAAAAACATTTATACGACCGTGTTACGTTGGTTAATTATCTTCGACATCCTCGTCAGTATCAGTAGGTAGAGATCTGAACGAATCCCGTTCCCTGTAAAAAGATTAATGTAGAAACGTTTTTTCGTCCATGGAAAATGTTCAGTGCACGAATCAATCATGAAATTTGACTGCAATGCATGTACAGATGAACATATGGTATCTAAATCAATGATACCGTTCCGCTCTCCTGTTTCTAAAATATGTTCCACGGAAATTGCGTCTGCGCCATATCCTGTGTAGTCAACCACATCAGATGTAGCTCATAGAAGGCATATGAAGTTAGGAAATTTACCGGTATTATCCAGTGGCTGAGTCAATTCCACGTATTGTACGAAAGCCAAATTTTCCCTGCCCATTGTACGGTATTTTGATGTATGGAATTGAAGCTGGGTATTTGATACATAGTAAACGGGACTACTCCCGTTACCATCCTTTGTAAGGAAGAAGGTATCTATTTTCTTCTTGCTCGTACCGAACTGTGTTGTTGCAAATATGCCTTTTACTGCGATGCGGGGGAGGCGGTCTGAAATTTACAATATTTCTAGAACTGTCATACTGTTGCAACGTTTGAAGGTGCACGCCAACTATGTACACTGACTTGAAAAATGTGAGAGAAATTTCTATATTTGTATGCAACAGATCGTCGTTTCGGAAGTAGATCTGAACGAGATCCGTGAAGACTCTCAGACTGGTATGTGACAAGATTTTCAAATTTTGGAGTGTGAACTTGCGTTGTGGATTCGTTACACAGTCCCATTCTTTGTCTTGTAGCAACAACCTGTTGTAACGAAACAGAAGTACCGTCCCGTACTAAATATGGTGATAAATGTGTTCTACCTTTAGCCGTAGTAGTAGTCCCTATCGAATGATGTAAAGAAATCTGGATGGAACGTTGTTTTAGAAACCGAGTATGTGTTAAACTTCGACATATATTTGAAATTTTTGGTCCGATATTCTTCACTGTTTCATCCATTCTTTTTTCCATCCTTCTGGAAGTAGACCGATATGACTGTTTGAATAATGTATTGAAGGGCTCATAAGGTGATGCATTAATTATAGTTAAACTTCTAAACTTAGACAGTTCTTTTATCACGTGGTTCAGTAAATGGAACTTCAATGTGTGGACTCCAGTATCGCAATGTTTCTGAATTTTTCTATGCATTGCCATTTTAGAATAGTAATTCGGTCCCCGATGTCAGCTATCGATTCCTGTGACCATCCGAGGGACTTATTATCGCATAGCAAATCTTGGATTAATATTGTGAAATTTGTGCAAATGTTTGTTAAAGTAGAATCATCGTGGTAACCAGTGACTCTATCAATATATACTTCCAAGAAATAGAAACCATATCCAAACGTTTATAATCTTTTACCTCCAACATTCCTTGAATTGAATTAGTTAGAAAGAAACAGTTCAGCTGTTAGGTTTCCTCCCTTTCTGAGAACTTAACATGGAGACAGGGTGCACCGAACTGTTTTTCTATTGCAGAAAGAAGTGCACCACCAGCCCGTAATAATGCCACTAGCTTTGTCCGAAATTGACTCCCGTTCTTCTGTTTGTCCATTCTTTTCATAGTTAGGAATAGACTTAACAGATATGTCATGAAACGAGTTTTGATTGCTTTAAAAGTACCGACATTTGGAACACACCTGGTAGGAGTAAGTGCGGATGTCTCTTCTCCAGATTCTTTAAAAATGATATCCATGGTGCGACAGAAATTTCCAGCATAATTTGTTGTGTTTCCCTTAGTGAACAATTCTTCTCTACTGTCTACGACGCGGTATTTGATTATTTCAACAAAATGCTAACGGCATCCCTTCTGGTTCGTACATAGTGAACTTTTCTGAGATGCGATAATTCATATATTGGGCCAGTATTGAAATCAATTGAAGCTCCTAAGCATCTCACGCATGAACTTGTGGGGGTAGCGTTATTCAGAACCGTAGACATGTCTTTCCTTTCTGGTATGTCACAGAAGTATGACACAATGACAGGGAAGCAATTTAGTTTCATCTTGTTGTTTGTACATACCGTGAAACATTCCATGGAATTCTCAATTGACCGCACAGGAGAAGTAGTTATTTCGTCATGCAACGAATTACTTTTATCATCTCGACCCCACACTGGCGATATCAGTGGGACTTGATCGTCAATCGCAATACTGCCATCTCTGTCTATGTCAGTATTGCCCCAGTAGTCCTCTATGACGTTCTTTGACTGTGATCCTTGTAAGCCAACATAAAAAAGCCAATTAAATTATAAACATGGTCTATCATAAATCATCTGAATTGTACGGACATATTCAAAATTTTGACATGTATGGGATAAGCAGCTAGAGATTACAACTTCGAGGTTGTTGCTGTTTTATCGATATATATCTGTAACATTCCAACAAAATACTTTGGCGACGTGTCTCTACTTTGATTTCACTCAATTGAAGACTTGTCATTTTTCATTACATGGTTTCTTATCTACATGTACACTGTGCAAAGAATTCGGAGTGCAGAGGATGTGAGATATAGTCACGATCAACCTCGTTGAGAAAAAGTCTAAATATCAGATATGTGGCACTAATTACATTCATTTGTGTACGTAACAAATCAATGGCGTCATTTTTGTGTTGAAGAGCTTTTCTATTTTCGTCTGAGGCAGATTTGTATGGTACCTCCATTTTTTGAAAACCATCACCGATTAAACTCCGATCTACTGTTCTGCCTACAATTTTTATGCATTTGTTCCATTCATTTATGTGGTTACGAACAAAATCTGCACCAAAAGTATCTAATAGAAGCATCCGGATTACCTTACGTATAGCGTCATTTCCAATTTCTTCTGACGAGATAAAGAAATGATTTCCTGTAACTTTCACACCAGCGACTTGTTCCGAAGCTTCAAAGGGATGTTGATCATCAAAAAGTGCAAAGTTGGGCTCATCGCTATGCACCGTCTCCACGTCAATTCCTTCGTAATGGGCATCGTATCTGTCCGTGTGCTGCTGATAACCATTTCCATTTGTTACATGTCGCATAAGGTGCAATCTCGTCCTCTTACTATGTATGCATGACGTGACATGTAGTTTGTAATCGGACCAAACGTCTATAAAGTATTTAAAATACTTTTTATGGCAGACGAAGATTTTCGTTACCATTATTGTGCAATGTCGGATCCAGAGCAATAATTAGAATATTGGTAGAATAATTTGTGAATAGGGACCATCTTATTCACAGATATTTCTTAATTTTACTGCCTGTACCAGTAGTCGATGGTACCACTGTAAGTAGTGAAAAGAAATATATTCACGTTCTAATTTGAAATATGTAAAACATTTCCTCCATATGGAGGCCGGGAAAGTGCAGAAAATTAAATAGTTGATGTCCTGGTGTAAAATTCCAATTATTTAAATTTTTGCAAATTTTTGGTCTCCATATGAGGGGAAAGTTTATGGCAGAAGTAAAATTTTTGAATTTTTTGAACAAAAAATGAATTCTTATATTTTCTACAAAATTTTGGCCTCCACATGGAGGAAAATGATTTACATATTTTCTGATCTCGGAAATGTGTACGTAAGATGACAGCCGGTATTAAGTAAATACATGACATTGAAAAAAAGACAGGAACATATACACATTTGACTAGACCCGTTTCTGATAACAAACTTACATTTTACTTTAGCAAATATGTAGAAATGACCTTTTACATGCAAGGTAAACAAAGCTAAATTCATTCAAGGAGCACTTGCCAACGTAACGGTGGCTCTGCAACATCTACCATTTCCCAATCGTCCATATTTTGTAGTTTATCATCCCTGTATTCATCACTTTCTTTGAGTTCTCCGCCGCTTTGACCAAGACTCAAAGGACTGCTTAAACTTTTCCATGTGTGAACAGATAGCCGTTGACCATTTTTGCGAAAAATGCATCCATATTCGTATAAAACAGCATCTTTCAAAATGCTACCGTCCAGTATTATATACCTCAGTGCTCCTGTTACATTCCATCCTGCCCCTGAATATGAACGTAACCATCTCCAATGGAATTAGACTGCACGGGATTTAAATTTCATGAGTTTCCAAACAACTTGCATTTCTGTCCTTTTCCTCCTGAATAAAATGGACATAACGATGGGACCCAGCAGCTATCCATAAAGATACATCTTCATTAGCAGTCGTAATTTTGAAGTAACCGAGGAACCACTCTTCCTGACGTCGAAGTCATTGTGATTAATTGTGACCATGTTGTGGTGGACTATCGGTACCAGTGATCAAAAAGAGGCTCCCACCGTTTGTAATTTTTGTCGTCCATTCACAATTACTATCTACATTCAACAAGAAGCACAAAAATTCAATCCGTAAGTCCATTGCAGCACGGCGTTTTTCTATCGATATTTAGTCACGATGATTGTTCATTTCAGTTTCCAGTATACTTCTTGTACTGGAATAAATTCCAATGCCATTGCTCCAGTCATGTTTGTCATTTCCATAATTACCAGTGTTGATAATAGGACTCTAATGATCTCCATTTATTTCATCTTCCAGCTCCTCTTCGCCCGGAAAGCATGTTTGAAATTCGGTAAAACGTTCACCAATTGTCTGTGAAGGAAATTAATTATTTTTCTCAAAACATTCTATATACTTCCCTCTCAAAGTGTCATCCATGTCGAAAGGATCATACATACTCTCGGAAATGTATTACCCATCACTATTCAATCGCTGTTTCTTCCAGCAGATGTAATCAAGCCTACAGCTTTCTTCAACATTCTTTCTTGCATGTAACCATTCCTCCGATTCTGTGTGATCTCTGCGAGGTTCCATGTTTTCTTCTTGCATGTGAGCAGCCAGATCCAAGTGATATATCTCAATCCTAGTAATTAATCATACATGAAAAAATGTCCGCACAATGAGAATCTGGGATTGGTACCGACTTCAGCAAAGTCTTCTTATCATATAAAATTTCAACATCCACTACTTTATTGGCTTCTCCGTCCATTCTGTCAATCTTGATTTTTCTCACCCTTGTTTCGTTATATCTACGATCCCCCGTCACTCCATTGACGGTATCCTATGTTACATTATGTCTTCGGTATTGTGGCATTTATTCAATGGTCACTACATCTCTACACATCTTGTTCAGTCTATTCCACATAGAACTACATCGAGGACGCATACAATTTCGAGGTGGTTTTTTTTATCGTAAGGGCCAATATCACCAGCGACGGTATACCATGGAAAGGTACTTGCCATTATATTTAGTCGTTTTGTTTATGTTGAATTAGCAGATAAAACCTTCCGTTTTGTTGATGTTGACTGTCTACCACTTGACAATGCCTCGATCTCTGGCGTGTCTTCTTCCATGTAAGAGAACATGTGATTCTTCACCTTTCCCTTCTGTTTTTGCTCTACTTTCTTCCTCATCACTACTCTGTAGTTCAATAAGTTCAAGTTGCTTCCTTTTCTTTCTTTTCGAATGTGCTAGATTAATTCCATGTACACCCATACCTCTTGTTTTTTCCTTCATTCCCACCGTCATTAATTTCTTTGAAAACGTACTGCCATATTTTCTTGACAATTCTGTCAGGGTGAGGACTTGCAAGGGTAGCCAGTTTTCCAGACCTATTTACAACACCATACTCGAAAAGTCGCATGTGATTGCTAAAGGCTGCATGAACAGATTTCTTCCTTCTCCATGTCTCTGGGATGACAACGTCCATTAGTTCTTGCATTTCCTTCGGAACTTCTTCTCTTGGAAAATCACACTCACCGCCTGCAATGTTTTTCGACAAAGTATGCAAATACTTTAAGAAATAATTACCAAGCCAATAGAAGACAGTTGCATCAAATTTTCTCTTTGCTGTGATTTAAAAATAAGCTTCACCTGCATCCAATAGGTACACTATAGTCTCCCCCGTATCGTTGATGATAATTCCACTGTCCAAGTACGTCACCCCTCTTTTACCATAATCTTGCCCAGCTCCAAACTGCGTTAAGATCTTGAACCTTGCCACCATGACAAGCATCAGGACCATACCGCAGTTCATGATTACAGATTTGAATCTGACAAGCATCTTTCCCACGCGCGCATACCAATAGTATGTTGAGGTACTTGTCGTATCAATGAAAGTTTTTCTTTCCATGTACCTCGAAATATTCACTTTCCTCTCTTCTTGAAAAGGTATCTTATATTGTTCTGTAAAGTTCTCAACATATCTTATGACACTACTCATGAGGTCAATGACCGAAATGTCCCTTTTTGTCTTCCAAAATTATATGTTTCGAGACCTGCTAAGATTTATAACTTCCCACGATGTATTGGCCGCCTTGTCATTCCATACTAGAAGAGCGACACGAATACGATCTCTTGTCTAATTTGTTTTGGAATTTACCATTCCACGAAGAATGTAGAGTGCGGACAGGCGATGTCAACCGTCCGCAATACTAATGACTTGTATGACTTCAGTACAATTCTATCTCTTTCCTAATTTCCTAATTTCAAGATACCAATATACTAGCCGTTAATATCTTCAGAATCAAAATTCACCGAGATCATTCCGAAACCAAGTTGATACCAATCTTGTTCAAAGTATATAACGAATGCATCACGATGCTGGGTGATGACATCCCTCAGTAAGTTTTTGGGGTTTCTGAATTGACTGCCTCGAAGCCATTAATTCGACTCTCTTCTAATTACTAAGAAGAAAGTAAGTAAGCGTAACAGACATTCCTCTATCGGTCTCCTCATTACTATCCCTTTCGGCACGTTGAATTGCAATAAACCGCATCCGCTTGAGAATCCAAGAAATGAACAACATCTTCTAAATCAAAATCACGGAGTATTGCATGGTTGGTACCTCTTACATTGTATTCATAATGGAGATATTCCCTTTCCTTATGCATTTATTTGATTTACATATCAATTATTTCCTCTCTGTCCAATTAGTCGTCCGGTGCAACCGTTTCCCATTTCCTTACAATCTCTTAGATAGTTCCAATTCCAGTCCCCAATTTTGCTTTAACAACAAGGAATACACTCATATCTGAACAATCAATTGCAAGTCATCTCGGGATGACGTCACTACTTCAACGGAATCATCATCTAGACAGTACATCTCATAAGAAAGAACTGTAACTATACCCCTTGTCGCTGCATCTGTACCGTTTTCCTCGATAAGAATTAGCTTGTGGAATAGCCTTCAGCCCTTACCGAGAGGTAGCGGTGCTTAAGACACTGTCGCTGTGCAGATGCAGAAGATGACAGCATTGTTGACTATAGAATTATTATGTTGTAGTTGAGTAATATTGAAGTAAATTTATGACGGCTGGTTTTGAAGAGGGATATCTTAATGTTGTGAACAATATATAGAACAGAATATATTGAGATCTGGCATTGCCCTGGCTTAAGTTGTATCACTTAGATGATCGGTTTGCTGAATTTTTTATCGTAAACGGATCTTATGCATGACTTTTTTAACCAGACGGTGCTTCTGTAACGACATAATAATTGTACCGTGTACGGATGTGTTGCACTCACCCCTGGTATATTACAACATATTTTTTCGGTGCAAAATATTATTCGCAAATATTTTCCAACAATTTCCCTCCTTATGGAGGCTGAAAAATTGCAGAAAATTAAATCATTGATGTTTTGTTGCAAAAAATCAATTATTTATTCTCCTATGATTTTTCGGCATCCATATGGAGGAATATTTCAACAGTTTTTCTTTGTCTATTTCAGTACTACTAAAAGGACTAACCGGACACCGTGCGGAAAATCAATCATTTAATTTTCTTTAATATATACCAGGCCGAAACATTATATAACTTTCTCAGACATAACATAGCAGTTCTACTACCGTACTACAGACCACTTTTTCTATCAATAGTAATTCAACACTTGTTTCACTTACTCCAACGATCACGGTAGTTTACATTCTAGTCGTTGGTCTTGTTATAATCTAGATATTCAACGGTCACCTGTTTGTATATCAATAGTATATCAAGACTAGTGTTGCTCACTCCAACAACCACGGGGATACCTTCACGTCGTGACCTTCACCATTTTCGTCACATCCAACGGTCACCCGGTTCACTATCAATAGTAATTTCGCCCCAATTTATGCCAAATATCTTAACAATTCCCCTTTCAATTAAAGACGCACGACATTGTTCGTCATACAGCTGCTCACCACGCTGAAGTGATCTTCCATGATTAATACTCATATATAAATAAGAAGGAAAACTTCCAGAACAAGATTAAGTCAGAACCGTGCTAACGAGGATGATGTTGTAAAAACTTCTGTCATTGAACAGTTTCTAAGAACGAGTAATGAGGACAATGGAAATGAAGTTAAGCGAAGAGATAAAGTATCTGGCAGTAAATCTATATTGGAAAGTAAAAAGATAGTGAAGGTGAGAGCCCAGGAAAGGATAATTGAAGTAACAGGACGCGACGATAAATACAATGATGATGACGTAGCATGTAACTTGGGCTTTGCTATAAATACTAGAGCCAGCGATGATATTAGAAACAGAAATAATGATGAGGATGACAAGGAAGGAAGGTGCGGATGTAAAGTATCTGGAAGTAAATCTATATTAAAAAGTAAAAGGATGACAAGGGCAGGAGCCCAAAAAAGGATAAGTGAAGGAACAGGACGCGACGATAAAGACAATCGCCTGTGTTTCCGGAAATGAATGCCTATTTCCAAGCCGTGAAAGTGTACTGATGTGCCAGGAAACTATTAATTTATTTTATCGCCATGAACGCCCGCATTGGGCCATTCGTAGAATGTACATTCAAACATCGTAGCTTTCCCTGGGCATTCATTTTGTCAAAAACTGGTGATTTTATGAACGCCCTGAATTCATTTTTTTGTGGTTACGTGCAGTTGCGACAATTAATCATAAATAATAATTTTGGGCCCCAATTTTGGTCATTGCTGTCACCACTTTGTAATCCAATTTTATGAAGACAGTGATTACAGTAGTGCGTGTATGACCACCAACAATACAAAAATATCAGAGAGGAAT
>JAULBU010029153.1:0-17011 GCA_032358235.1 Odonthalia washingtoniensis
AGAAAGCATGTATTCACGATGACGCTGCAGCCCAAGGTTGATATGAGTGTTGACGCTCAAAAAACAAACAGCCGAAGCATTCCTGGTTGGGTTGATGTGCATATATGTGCCCCCCTTGTTATTGAGAATTTGCTTCCTCGTCCTTTATATTTCAAGCTTGCCTTGCCTGAGAAATCAAAAAAACTGCGACACGAGCAAATATTGGCTGAATGTTTCGTTGAGCCCATGAGAGAGGCGCATGTTCATACTGTCGGTTCAAATCTCAACAATGTTGCTGTCGCAATTGGTGTTGATAACAGCCCTGTGCATCAAGGGTCGATAAGTGATGGTTCTCGTTTAGCTCTTGCAAGGAACATTGGTGATTTTCTTCCTAACCTTACATCATTGAAAACAATTTCCATGGGAATTGGTCGATACACCCCATTTGCCCTCAACCTGGATCAGGAGAAGAGAGTAAATTCTCGGAATATTCGTGCATATTGTGAATTTTGGATTCGAAACCGTTCAGACACCGATGTATTCTTTCGTGATAGAGACAGCAATCGTGAATCAAAAGAATTTTCAAGTCCCAAAGTCTTTCTTCGCGGTCGTCCGCCTGGTGCTAGGGCTGATAATTTTGTGTGTTTTTCGGGAAAATGGCTTTCTTTCCAACGAGCTGATACCAAAGAAGATATTTGGGTAAATGTTGCTACAGAGGTTTCAGAAATTGACAAACCTTTTCATGTGAAATTCGAAGGTTTATCTCTTCTCCTGGATGTTCGCCCTGCAAAAGGAAAATTTCAGAGGTCGCTAGTGGTTACTATTCGAAATGCAGTGTGGATGGAAAATCGAACTGGTGCTATGTTGCAATGGTGCCAACCTGCTGCCTTGCATGCACATGGAATAGCGTTGACATCTCGAGTACATTCTGTTAAACCTGGACAGATCACAACTTTGCATTGGGATTTTCCCTCGAAGAAAAGAGCGTTATGTTTGCGACGAGCTGATGACGATGGTTCAAGTGAATGGATTTGGTCCCGACCAGTCAACGTTGGAATTGAAGGCGAGTTTGTCGCTAAAATGTATCGCCCAAAGCGTCATGAACAGTATATTGCAAGAGTGATGATATCGAAACTAAGGTATGGGGTACGCAGTGTTGTGGTGCACAGGGAAGATCGTAATACCCCTCCTTATCGAATTGTGAACCACTGTACCTCCAGGTCAATTGCATTCCGGCAGTCTGGGGTGCATGAAACACATCCTTGGCTCGTTCGTCCGAGCAAATCTACCAGGTATTCATGGGATGACCCTCAGGCCCCTGTTAAAAAAAGATCTTTGGTGGTGGAGGTGATTGAAACTATCCCGTCTGGAGAAGGTTCGAAAAATGCGGCTTCAATTACATCTGATCGGGCTGATGTTGCAAGTTTCTCTTCCGATACAACACTCAAATCTCCAAAAACCAAGGATGTCCGATACCCCAAATTTGACTTGAACATTGATTTGATCATGAACCATGTTCCCTTTGCTATCTCGAATCGATTTAACCCACCCTTAATTGTATCCGTTCATGTTTTCGGTCCTACAAAAGTTGTGACGTTTAGAGATGGAATACTTGGAGAAATCTCTCCTAAACCACAAGTTATCCGGGGGAAACACATTTCTAACAGCAATCTACTTTCAAACAATGTTCAGAATGTTCTTGTGAAGGAGAAGTTTACTCGTAGTCTTGATGTCGAATTATTCGTGAATGCTCTCGGTGTATCCTTTGTTGAGTCAACTCCTATGGAACTTGCCTATTTATCAGTTACTGGCATTCATTTCCGTTTGGATCGTTTTGATGGACAACAACTTGTAACATGCGAAGTTCAGGACCTACAACTGGACAATCAATTAATCAGATGCCCTTGGCGTGTGGTCCTGTGGTCTCCTCCTCCTTTCGATCCAGTTGTCTCAGGTGCGTCATCATCTTCATCTACTGGAGAAGCACGAAAAATCGTTCCCAAACCATTTTTCCAGTTAACTGTGGATGGACCTTATCCTTCCGTAGTTCAAGGTATTGGCAATTTCCGTGGAATTTTTGTGGCTTTACAACAATTAGAAATTGCTGCAGATGAGGATTTCGTTCTTCGAGTATGGTTGTTTGTCGTATCTCTCATTGAAGCTGCAGGAGGGTCAAATGAAGACAAAGAAGAAGCTCTTTCTGGACGAGATGATGTTAAAGATGGCATTTCTCTCTCTCCGAGCGAAGATTATGATACAACTGAAGTTGAGTCTGTGTCAAATTCTGATACTCGTAGTAATCGTTCTCTTAAACGGTTATACATTGATCATTTAGAACTCAACCCTCTGAAACTATCAGCATCATTCACATCTTCTCGTACGTCAACTGCTGCAGAACGTATTGGTGGTTTCCGATCACTTATGCGTACACTGGTTGCAGTTCTTGGAAATGTGGAAAATGCTGAGTTCCGTTTTAATGCATTACAACTTCATCACATGTTTGATTCATTATCTCACTTCCGTTCTCTTATCACAGAGTTTTATGTATCACAAGGTTCTAATCAGAAAATGGTCTTACTTGCATCAAACTCATTGATTGGTAATCCGTCAGCACTGTTCGATTCTATTGCTATTGGCACTCGTGACTTCTTTGTGGAACCTGCTAATGCAAAAGGATCGGCTGATTTCATTGCTAGTATCGGACGTGGCTCATCTTCTCTACTTACCAATACAGTTGGTGGCCTGGTTGGATCGATCGGAGCAATTCCTAGAGCAATGGCACAAGGTCTTGAAACAGCTGTAGGTGATCGTGACTATCTTGCCGAACGAGATTCGATTCGCGGTGGACGTGCTCGTACTGTTTCTTCTCCGGCACAAGGTTTAGTAACTGGGGCGTTGAGCTTTGGACATGGTATTGCATCTGCTGCTGCTGGTTTAATCCGTGATCCGATTCAAGGTGCCGCTGAAGAAGGTGCTTCTGGATTTATTAAGGGATTAGGCAAGGGGTTTATAGGAGGGGTTTTGAAACCAATCACGGGAGCATTAGATTTAATTGCGGAACCTGCTGCAGGTTTTCGTAGCATGATGGTTTCAGATAGGAATCGAGAGTCTGCAGAACCTGTTCGTCCACCGCGTGCATTCTGGGGTGCACATGGTAATCAAATGACGTCGTATGATTTGCGTGCAGCTCTCGGACAGGCAATATTAGAAGCTGTGAATGGAGCTGAAAGTTCTTCAGAAGTTACTGAACGATTAGTATCATGGACACATTTAGTTGCAGTACACCATAGTGCAAGTGATGAACAAGTAATTTCATTTTTGTGGGCGTTGATAAGAAGGAGCACGCAACAAGCTTCACATTTTCAAGCTAAGTATTTATTAGATGCTCAGGGTAATCCACAACGTGCTGAAAAGATGCGGGCTGGATTGATCACAACGAAGAGACTAATCATCACTTCATTAGATGGACATGTGTTATGGGAGTATCCATTGGTTGATATTGTTGATGCTCATGTGTCGAAGGAAGCAAAAGATTATCTTATGGTAGGAGTGAGACCGATCGGGTATAGTTCACGCGTAGCTTGTGCACCTAATTGGAAAAAGATTCATTGTGGATCTATGATTGCTAGAGATGAGATGAACATGTCGTTGAGAAAGGTTATACAAGAAAGACGAATGGCTTCTGAAACAACTATGATTGGATCTTCTGTAGTTGGTGGTAAAGTAAATGGGAACAGTGGTGGGTTGTCTGCAATTGATAAAGAGAGACGAAGTCGGCGCGAGGAACAGATGGATTCTTCTGTTGTTGAAATGATTGATTTGTCAAATGCAGGTGGTGTTAATGATGATGGCGATGGCAGTAATGTTGAAATGAAAAGTTTGAATCATGATGCATCTGTAGATGGAAAACGTGGAGTGTTCACTAATCTTAAATTACCGGGACGTGAACAAGAACATGGAACTGCTGTTGAAAGTAGTGATGGTACTTCAGGTAATAGCTTTGACCGAGGTGGTGGTCACCATCTTCGATCTACTTCTTTAAGTCATGGTGGTGAAGGTAATAGGGATAGTGTTAGACAGAAGAAGAATGCATCCAAGGAAATTGAAAGAGCAATGAATGAAATGATTAGACGTAGTAGCTATGAAATTCGTGAGGCACGGTCAGTGTCTATATTTATATTGAATGAACTTGACGAGGATATATTAATCAGTGGGACACATATGGAAAGTGGACAGTGGATTTCAAAACCTCCGAACAGGATTTTCGCAAAGAATTTTGTGAAAATTGAAGCAGATTCTAGTGATGATCGAGTAAAAGATATTCTAGGTGGGTTTCAACTATCAAAAGTACCGTCAACAGTAAGTGAGAGTATGGCAGACGACGCGTGTGCGGTTCGGTTCTTGAATCCAATGTTAGCGGCTAACGCGTATGCGATCAGGGATGCGACATGCATGAATGGAACGTTCAATGGTGGTGAAAAAGGTGATCACGTGATGACGACATTGACATTAAAGAAGAAAAAGAAACGAAAGGAAGATAATAATAGCAATATCGGTGATGGTAAAATCAAAAAATCAAATGTTGAACCTCTTTTATTTGGAAGAAGCAAGGTATCACCGTTTCCACCAACTATCGAACCACCTTATGTGCCCAAAGGAGATGACAGTTATGAAGTGGATGAGAAACTAATTGGCGAACTTTCTTCACTGGGTTTCAGTGAAGAGCAGTCGAAAAAAGCATTAGAGGAAAACGATGGGGATGTTCCAATGGCGTATGCCAAATTGGTCGGACATAAATCTGAGGCGAATGGAGGCACATAGCACAATTTGATTTAACATTATTAACATGATTATTTTATGGGAACCCTTATTTTATTTTAATATTGCTGAATTCCTTTTTTAATTAATTCCAGTCACCAGTTTACTCTCGATTGCCCGTCGGGAAGTAACATATGTCTAGTATCCCACCCAGATTGTTCAGCCTGGTGTTGGAAAGATCCAATATGTTTCTTCATGTATTTAAGAGCTGACCCGACATCAATATTATTATCATTACTATGTGACGATTTTATATATTTAACGGCATAATAGGCTCTCAGTGCATCCATAGAAGAAGAATTCTCTCTCAACAAAATGGAATATTTCTTATTCTCCTTGACAATAAGAAATCGTTCACCTTTAAAAGTGCGTTTAGCATTTGTTAGTTTCGCTGAAGTTAAATTATTAATTTGGTTGACAGAAGCGCCAATATTAACAGAACGATCAAAACCATGCCAAGGTGGTAAAATAATTTTTTCACGTTTCGAAGCTTCATAAGGACACGGCAGTGAAGCATCACCACGTAAATGACTGTCAATAAGTATACTTGCTCTTTGCTTATTAAAAAAAGAAAGTTGTACACATTGTACGGACTTCCAATTAGCTACGATATGTATACTAGCTAAAATAGAATAGGCAGTTAATAAAGCATAATATTTCTGACCGATTTTAGAAGAAATAATAATACCAGCAGCTAGGCCAACCATTTTACAAGTAACACCTTGAGATTCACCTTTAGTTGCAATATCGCCCGTATTTTGGGTACCTTTTGTAGCTAATGATCTATAGATTACATGCCTTGTTGCAGTACCGGTCATTGATGCCATACCATTTAAACAAACAGCTAATGAAGCTAATGGCAAAAAATATTTACGTCCAAATAATGGAGTTAATATTTCAATAGCACCACCGATATCTTCTACTATATCTGCAGCTATACGCCATGATTTTGGGTCGTCATCAAATTTACTGCCAAATTTACTACCATATCCTATTTTAACTAGGTAACTTAATCCATCTTTTAATACCCAGCTTGTAGCAGCTGCTCCTGCTGCTACTTTTTGACCTAATCCCAACCCAAACAGTAGTGCTTCTGTTGAGATTACTTTCATTATTGATGATGCAAAATTTTGAATTGTTCTATATTTTGTAAATGATATGTAATCAGGTGTTGTTGTAAGTGGATATCCTTGTGGGAGGTATACACGAGTTAACCAAGATGATAATCTCATCATCAATGGCCGATCATCACTTTGAGTCTCACGTCTTAATAATAATTGATTTGTATTACTTTTATTTTTTTTCTTCTGACTGTCATCTGTTTCGAAAAATCGAACAATCGTATCACCTTTCCGTTCAACTAAAAGTGGTGCTGTCATAGTTACACCAGCTGCTGCGAATACCGGAGTTGATCTTACATGAGGTACGGATACTACTGAAGTGACCGGTACTAGAATGATGTTATGTTTACTTTTCAAAAGGATATTGAAATCCGATGGTGATGATACGGCATTTATATGATAGTAAAAATGTGTAGCATTTATACAACGAGATCGGCGGATTGCTTCACATGCTGTTGGTACACCACGTAAAGGAATTATACATGCTGTTGGTGATGTTGTTGCAGCAATCGATAGAACGACATGATCATAATGTCCTGTTAACCATGCTACAACAGCCGTTCTGCGACGAAAGTTATTATTTGAAAAAGATGGTGGACGTGGAGGTGTTGGAATGCGTTGCAAAACGTTTGTATGTGGCTTTGTACATGTCGATTTGGTTGAAGATGGTGATTGCGATGACAGAGTATTGAAGAATGATGGGTGTGTGAAGGCGGTTATAGAAGACGAGCACCCTTTCATATTTATTTTTATTTTTATTAGCGAGATGGTGGACGCCGACGGTGACCGATCTCTGATCTCACGTAGTTTATTACGTCGGAGATCATGAGTTGGTAATGAGTTAGTACCAGTCTTGATGGATAGGATAGGGGTTGAAATAATTTTCAAATTTTGGACGACCGACCGACGTTATTAAATTACGCACTGTTCCCTTTTTCCTTTTTCCAATTAAAACTATGATGGGATCACCCCATAATTTATAAACAACCAATGAAACATCATTTATAAATTTATGAATATTATTCAATCATTGGTTCAAAAATGTAATTTTTGAAAAACGTAATTTCTGAGCGAAAAACGTAGTTTTCGGGCCAATGATCCAATAATCCACACATACTTCGAGGTCTGCCATCATCTATGGTTGCTTGTAATGATGTCATTTTGAAACTCGTACGCGCCACACCCGTGCCGAATTGGTGTTCTACCTTCCAAGTTACTGGTCGTCTCCAGGACCTTCCGAGCGTGCGACACTGTGGCAACAATGAAAGAGGTCTATAATTTGGCGGTATACTCTGGTCACTTTTTCTGGTGTAAGAGTATGACCCGCCCTTAGGATTGATGTAGTATCCTCGTTCTTCCAATTGTCCTCCACCATTTCACTAAAGTAAATCAAAACATGTACCTATGTATGATGATAACATTTCGGAGTGAACTCCTTCTATGTCTACTGCTTTACCTTCCTTGATCCCTCTCAGAGCAGCTCGTATCCCTTCCTTTTGGTTTAGAGACGTTCTAAATCCACTCATGTAAATGGGAGCCTGTCTCTTTTGGCCTACGGACATGTGTTTCGTGCATTATACTGGGGTTAGTTGGGACCCTGATGAACTCGCATCTTTTTAACTTTTTTACATTTTTTCAGTTGTCCATTTGTAACGCCTTACTCATTAACGAGCTGCGGTTCTGTTGGATGCGCTCGATAGTTGTTTCACTGAACCATGGTCTCTGCTTTACACAATTTCTTTCTCGACTTGTTGTCGTAGTTTCTGGAGATATCTTTATATCTCTGCAGTCCCATCGTTTTTGCAGTTCGGAAAAGTTTTCTTCCTCCAGAGAACTCTCTAAAACGATTCATTCCAGAAATGCCAGGATCTTGGACTCCGTCTAGCCAACGATTGCAACGGTTCGCATGTCAACTTCGTCACTATTTTGTGCGGCTTTCTATAAATACCAGGGAAAACTCACTCATCAAGCTGCGAAACTGAGAGGGCACCCATCGGGGTGCTATAAGCGGCTTTTTTTGTTTCCCCACAGTTACAACCGCGTCTAGGACGCTCTCCCAGGATAGGACAAATCTTCCCGCGGACCGGTTACCGAAAATTCCTATACTTACATTTTTGATCTTTGGGACGGGAGACCTTTCTGGTCCGGGCTTTTAGGGTTTCTAACACTCTAGCGGCGTCTGTCAGCCTTTCCAAATGGTGTGACAGATCTTCCCACCTACCTGGGAAAAAAGGAACCGCAGTTCGTCTCTAAGGCTATCGAAAAGAACACGCAAAGTATATCTACATTGGTAAAGGTGGTATTAATTGCGTTGAAGATGAAGCTAGAGATGAAGTTTTTCTGATTGTTTGAAGTTGCGAATGACCTTTATGTTCTTCTTCTTTGCTTTCAAATTTAATTCCCGACTCCAATTGGAGAAATTCATGAATCAGCAGGCATTGAAATAGAACAGAAAAATAATACATAAAATTCCCATAAAATAAATCCGTTACAGATCGGATCAATACACAGGGATGTCAGTACGTGTAAATTTAATTGAACGGATTAAATCCGTAAATTTTATGTTCTACTGTAATGCTTTTTGAACGTTTCAAAATCGAAATTGTTTCCCGCGTTTATTTATTGACATTTTAGAAAACGTAACGCACAGATACTTATACTTTTTGAATTATTGATTTTTGCTTGTTCTAACGAACATGTCAACAGGGGGTTCATGGACAAACGTCATGATTTCAAAACTTTACCGTTCCAGTTTGTGCGGTCCTTAAAAAGCTAATAAAGGTACTCTTTTATCGTTACTTTTTTGTTTTATATTTTTGATCCTTGTCAAATCTTCTATTCCTTTATTCAAACATTAGTTTGTCCCCTTCCTACATCCCTCCATCCCTCCATCCCTCCTGTCACATCTCACATCTCCCTTTCATCCCCCTTCTCATCTCTTGCTCCCTGCCCGTACTCAATTAACAAGTGACTGCCTTCCATCGTCTCATCACTTCATCATTTCATCACTTCACTTCATTCATTCTCAGTTCAGTTTCATTTAACGATAAGTCATTCACAACAATGTCTGCCTGGATGCGTAAGTTAGCTCCATCTCTCCGTCGTGATCGAATTCATGATACGGAATTCGACAAAGTCAAAACACAATTAAACAATGTGGCAACAGCACTTCAAGCATGTGTAGATGCATTATCAACAGTAACATCTGATTACAATCGACTATATGGTGGAGTACGCAAATTTGCAAATGATTTTTATTCATTATATCCATCCGATGATTCAGTACGTCGGTTAGGAGAATCAACAGTGCAAAATGCAGATGCACTATGCGAGGATTCAAAAGATCGTGCATTAGATGACCCAACAGTAGCATCAGTACATGCAATCGATCGACATATTCGTGCATATTTATCAGAAATTCGAAATTTACAGAAGGAATTTAAAAAAGTAACAAGTTCAAGAATTGATTACGAAGTTGAGGTTGAAAGATTAGAACGTGCTGAAAGAAGAGGATTTGATGAAAATAAGGTAAATAATATTCATGATACATTAAAAATTAAGAAGAATATTTATGACACTACCCTTGCTGCTTTAACCAGACGTTTAGCTTCGACTTATGATAAACATGGTCATGTTTTTCAAGCGGCTTGGACGGCGTATATACTAAAGCTTGATGATGGTGCCGCTTTGCTAGATAAACATATGAAATCCCATAGAGCTTATGCAAAGAAAATACAAAAAGATGTTTTACGCATGCAACCAACTGTTGGTGCTAATGAAAATACTCAATAACCGTTTCGTCTGAGGGAAGGTGGGGTGATTTTTATCACTAATAATAGTTTAGAACATGTCAAGTCAAGGCTCACTCGTCAGGCACACTCTCCCCTTCTTTTTGGAGTTCATTTTCACTTTCCCATTTCACTTTATCAGTCACCTTTCTTTCTACACGGCACGTGCACATTTGTGTTATTATTATAAATGCCCTTTAAGCAGTCTTAAGCGGTTCTTCTTTTCCTTTTTTGCTCTCCTACAAAATTATAATAAATTCCCTAAATTATTATGTTCCTTGTAACAACAAACAAAAAATTTCAGTCTAAAATAAAAATCCGTCCATGAAAACTAAAAAATTTGGATAAATGCTCGATGTGTGGCATTATTGATATCAAATTCGTAATGTTGAAGAGTTTTTTTTTATTCCTTCTATTTTTTCCTGGCCCAAGTATCACTATTTGATATGCAGCCACCAGAAAATTCCATGAAGAACACCCCCGCACGTCCTCTCTTTGATCATGTCATCTTCACGCAACCTTTGTTCCACATCATCTCTCGTCGAATCCATGAACGAACGTATGGTGATGATGCCCCCACTTCTGTTTTCTTGTTTGCCACCCTTGACTCGCTTGACTCGCCTCATCAACAACCGTCCTATGAATTCAACACGATGTTGCATGTACTCCATCAAATCGAACAAAGTACCAATCGGCATCATTGTCGATGACGACATTGCTCCATACTTATTCACATCATCATCTACACCATCACCATCACCTATATCACTTAACACCCCGTGACTAGCATCATCGAGAAATGTATCACTGTCACCTGTCATCGTCCGTCTACTTTGCCGACCAAATCCACCCACACGTCCTGCAAGTGTCATTTCTTGTCATATACCGCACCCAATCGCCTATGCAAATCTCTTACGACTGCAACATCAACTTATAACCAACGATCAAACTTCAAACAAACCCTATCTATACTCACTTTTACAAACATACACAACACCGATATACACAGTCAACGGATGCATGCACTTTCCTGACATCAAATGCAAAGCGCGTCGTTTTCGTGATCCATTAATGAACACATTCTTTCGTCTGTTATTCAAGAATGTTGCATGTGCGGCAGGTGCGCAACTCAGTGTACATGACCTGTTTCATGCACATTTGTTTCAACATGGTCAAAACTTGGGCTTCTTATTTCATGTACGTGAATATCCTGCATATGACCATGAAACATTCCCGTACGATTTGGGCTTTTGTCAACGCGGATCAACGTTAAATGTTACTGACAGTGATATGAGAATGCGATGTGTGTTGTGGGTTGCCGGGTCTGCTCATGTCGTTGTACTGGATTCAGGATATGAACGACAGCCTTTGGGAACGGTTTATGAAACAGAGTTTGGGAAACCTTTAGCAGATATTTTTTACTTTGACGGTGACAAAAGAGGCCATCCACTACAACGCGTCAACAGAGGTGTATTTGTCGTCTGCTATTAATACTATTAACATCAACATCGACAACATCACAAAATGTGAGAGCGATTCGAATAATATTCGAATCGCTATTATGTTAATGTTAAAGCATACTGTGGGACTGTGGGACTGTGTAACGGACAAACAAACTTGATGAGATACGACCAATTGTCATCGATACAGCACACGCGTGTTGCGTTCATATTTAAATGAACCACCATTCTAAATTTCAAAGTTTGTCAAAAAGGGAAATTAAAATATCGATCCTGGTCGGAAGTTCGACTATGATTTTCAAAGTCTATGTGCAGAATTCATAGAGAGGCGACTGTTGTGCTATGGGGGGAGGTCAGTGCCACAGTTATCGATTTCATTATGTTGTTGTTAATTTTTGAAATCATGATTTCGAGGGAAACGCGTCAGACCAATACAAAATGCTGCGTGCGTGTACACAGTTCGCTGTTCACCAGTACCATGAGTGTTATTACTTCAGGTCTTTCTTTTTTACTTTCTTTCAGTTTCATTGTAATTATAAATTGTTTGTAACTTCATTCTGTCAATCCGGCGGCTGTTCTGCTGTTCTGCTGTTCTACCTGTTCTTTTTTCGAAGATTTCGTTGTGGATTTTAAGCGCGTTTGCTTTCCCCCACTCCATTCTTTTTCTTTCACCTTCTTTTTTGATTCTCTTTATCTACTCAAGTTTGTTTTCAAACCTGTTCATTGTGTTGACCAGTGCCCTTTTCAACACTCAAGTTGGCTTGCAAGTTATTCAAGCCTTCCCTGTCAAGTTTCTCTGGTTCGGCCACGTCTCTCAATTATTTCAAAAAATGATTCAAGTCTTGTCATTAGCAGCTGCCAACCTTTTCTTGTTCATCCTCAAGGTGACCTTATTCACCACCATGAAAATATTTCTCATCTTGACACATCTTCTGTTCATTCTTCACGAAGCCATGACAACAATCATCAGAAAAATTCGTCGTCAAATTCGCCTCATCCATTTCAATCGTTACAGCGACATTGGAAGTATAACACTATCTGATTCGACAACTTCCAATCTTCGCGCCGAATTTCAACATGACAATAATAGTTTAACAACGGTGATTTCATCTCTATGTTCCAGTCTCCTTCCACATGATCATGATCATGATCATGATCATGATCACCATCACCATGTACCATCTTCGTTTTATCCTTATGTATACCCTGCAACTTCTCCCCCGCCTACATGTTTACAGACACCTATGTTCATCCCTACGCCGGCGCCGCCCGCCCTTCATCGTCATACGAGATTCGGGACGATGCACTCTTCATATCCTATCAATCCAGCGGCAGACATTGGAAATAATGCCATCCCCATGCCGACACCAACCATAGCAATTGCGCCTCTGATGGTTAAAGACATATTACGGACACTTCTGTGTACGTTGAAACAAACCGTCGTGCACATCTTTCGTTTTGTCACTAGCTGTTTCCGGCCTCCGTCATCGAGTGTTGTTATGATGCGCGATTATATCCCGGCAGACGTCATCGTGGATGCTTCCGAGCAGTTAAATTTAAATGGCATCATACATAATGACAATACTCGGGACGTACATGACGGTAACATGCACGCTGTTGACGAATCTTGCATGAACGAGGCTGATACCGCCATCGATCCCTCAACGAGGGTTACTCTCTCATTACCTGATACACCACATGTACCATCTCCGCGTGTGATGCATCCTACCGCTTGTCGCAACGAAAACAACAGAAATGTTATAGAAAGGATGCGAAACAAGAACGTGAAGAGGAATAGTGACGATCGTGGCAATGCGATTATAATGTTGGACCCATTAGTGAGGGAGAGAGAAAGAACGGAACGTGTTCCACACAGGGCACACATGGAAGGACAGCAAAGAAATGGTGAATGGAGATATGGTATTTGGTGTGATGAATATGGTGCAGTAGATGTGAGTAGGAGGAAGGAAATTGATGAAAATGATCGTATCTTACAATGTGATAGGCAAGATAATCAATTATGGACTTATTATAAGGAAGAAAAGGGACGAAGGCATGGCGCAAACGTGCGTGTCGATCTCTCTGGTCAGACAATGGTGTTAAGAGGACCTACATTGTATGATGAAGATAAAAATGTGTGTTCCAATGTGGGTGATAACGCTGTGAGTGGAAATCGTAACATTGATGACAAAGTGTCTGGTACAAGGATTGGGAAGAGAGGGAAAAAGAAAAACTCAAAGAGTAAAACTAAATGCAAGGGAAAGGTAAAGAGGAAAACCACAAGTAAAGAACGTCGTAAGAGTGATGTTGTAAAAGCGGCCGTGAAGATTCGAAAAGGTTTTTGGCATCGGTATATTTGGGAAGATAGTGTGAATGACACGGATGATGTGATGATGGTATCGCGTGGTGAGCTTTGGGTTAAGCGTTGGGGAGCAATAGAGTGGTCGGGAATTGCATGCGGAAGTATTTACAAAGTCGATGGGGCGAGAAGGGCCAGTTGGATCAGAGATGTTGTTGTCGCTGTCAAGGATGGTAAGACCGTCAGGCCGTTCAGAAAATGGTGCCAACAGTCATGATATATATATTTATTTTTATCATTTCAGTGCAGAGTAGAGATTCTATTCAGTATAGAGACCAGATCAAAGAAAAAAGAACTTTTTTCGAAAATTGCAACAACAACAACGCCCTTCAAAAACAAATTCAGCTGGTGGACTCTCTCTACGTACTTGTCTTGATCGTGGGATCAATCGTGAACGCGGGAAAAATAAATCCCGCTCAATGCACCATGGAGAGGGCCACAGGTGAGGCTTGAGTGTCTTTTTATAATTAAATAAATGTTTTGGGTATTTTTTATAGAGCGATATTATCGTCTTTTTCGATGAAAAAGACAATATTATTGCATTACAGTGTGAATATTACTGTGCACGTGTACAGTTCGCAAAAAAAGGACCAGTGATCTACGAGATTATTTAATGATATTATTAACTTGACCTCTCTATCTCTATGGGATCACCCGCTGCTTTTGAAACATTACTCTTCTCTTCGCCCGACATCTGCCTTGTAAATGACTCTACAATTTCTTTGGAATCTTTGACATCTATCTGAAACGTACGTCAACAAAGATGTGTGCGACGGCATTTGTTAACCTGCCCATCGCAGGTTCGTCCCGATGCTCCACATTCACATCATCATCAACTACATTACCGCCGCCCCGTTGTACCAACACCGGTCTCCGAATCTCATCATATTCATCACCGCTACGTCTGCGAAACCGCTCATTTAAAACCCCTTCATTGCAGCCATCTTCTCGTTCACCACCACGCGCAGAACTTTCAGATGATTTAGAAGAACCTCAAAATATACCTCCAGAAACAACATTGATTCCTGAGACAGAAGCTTTAGATCCGTCATCCAATTCCGTGATCGTCCGTCCCACATTCTATCTGGCCTCATTCTTCCTGTTCACTGGTGGTTTTCTTTGCTATTTAGGCGAGGGCTACCTAATACCCGGATTGCCATTGACATTGCTTGGCCTTTTACTAACGGTGCAGACAGTACGAGTGCGCTTTGTGTTTGGACCGAAGCGTTTTAGTGTCGTGCAACGTTCTGTTGGTGGTGTGATGAGTATCATTAGAGGTTGGGAGTATGAAAAAATTACTAATTGGGAAGTTTGGTGGAAGCCTTTTCCAGTCCTTGCTTATTTTAACGAGAAGGAGAGTTATAATGGACGGGGCAGTGTTCATTTCTTCCCTATTGTGTGTGATGGAAAAGAACTTGTGAAACAGTTCAGGGAGCGAACACGCCATTTGGATAAATCTAGTTATGACGATTGATTCCTTTAGCTACAGTATTGTTGACGAGAGGCTTGCGTAATTTACGTCTCGCTTTATCTTGTTTATCATGTGGTTAATACATGGTCTTTTTCTAGCCGTTGTAAATTGTCAGACTGTCATTATATACTTCTTCTACCAAAAATATATGCCACCATGTTTGTGCGTGTCGCAGCTTTCTTCTGAAGTAACAAGTTAGAATTTAATAATTTCGTTTATAACTCCAGTGTTTGGTACTGCTCCAGTAATAATTCTTGGTGCTATATTATTGACTATTATTATTATTAGGGAGTTTTGGAATAGTGAAATCACTAAAATTTGAGTAAGTGCGCATGTGCAAAAACGGGGTGTGTAGGGTGACAATGCCAAATTTTGTCATTTTGTGAGTCTGTCTTTCACTAAAAACGCGATTTAGTCACAGGTGGATTCACTATAAAAAGAAAGGGGAAAAATAGGAAAACAATTATTTTTGTGAGTGTTTGAAACTAGCCAATAATCATAGAACGTTTGCATGCACCACAGCCTAAGTTGCCTCGTCCGTTTTTCTTTTTTGTCTTGGCGTGTCTCCCAGCACCCAGCACGCCTCTTCCCACTCAAAACAAGCTGCACAAAGCAGGAAACATACGAACACGCCAACTATACAAAACGGTCAATTTTCGGGTGGCGAAGACGGTAACAGGGCGGGAATGTTGGATGTCGGGGTGGTGGAAGCCGAAACTGTTGACAACGGCACACAAATTGTCGAGAATGGAACACATTGTACAACTATAGCACCGAAACGGCGCATGCGTTTCACCTCTTCGCTTGATATACAACTGCTCAAAGCAGTTATATCTACAGATGCACATTTAGCTGCACATGGTGAGATAAAAACAAAATTTACCGATTCCATTACCATATTTTTGGCATCGATTTCACACATCTGTTCAATCCCCGCCACGATCCCCGGTTGGAAATCACTGAACGACCGATTTAAAAAGCTTATAACCGAAAACCGAATTGCAGTGGCACGGAATGCCACTGAAAGTGGCATAATTGAAGTACGGGGCGAACGAGAAATTTTATATTTTGTTGGACGACATGATGCAGGCCGTCGATGAAATGGATGAAAAGCGGCGCGCGGAAAGGGACGAACACATTGGACTGGATGAGAGTCTGCTTGAGAGTGGTTAATAACTGCGTGATATGGAAATTAACAGGCAGAGCAGCGTACCGAGTACTCCAAATATCAGAACAGGCATTGGTCGAAAACGGTCGTCAGTAGATGAATCCGATGATGATGACATTGAAATAATTTCAAGTCATGTCCGCATGAAGCAGGAAACCGCAGACAAAAGACATAAAATTGAAATGGACCGTCTTTGTTTGGAGAAAAAAATATGAGTGCGAAGCTGTGCGTGATAAAGAAAGAAATGAGAGAGAAAGTAGTATGGAGAATCTACATATTCTCCGATTACAGTTAGATGCGGAATTTCTCGAAATAGATCGGACTCGTTTGGACTTAGAAAAGGAAGAGAGGAAGGAGGGGATCGAGGAACGTAAACAAAATAGCTTGGAATTTGCAGCTATTGCAAAAAAGTTTCTGTAGTATTTCTTAATTATAAATGTTCAGATACGTTTGTAAGTTTGGTGGTTTGCACTGAAAATAACTCTGAGTTTGTCCACCATGCCCTAGGCATATTTCAAAATTCCATAAAAGCGCTGAAGCTTTAAAAATTACAGCTATTATACTTTGTCTCACCTTCAAAATGGGTTTATAGTCATGAGAAGTCCACATATGCTTGAGGTCTTTATTAGACCATTCCACAGCAACACGTGCTGCATTCATTCTTACATTGTAGAAGTGTTTCTGTGGAGTCAAAATAGTACTTGGATATGCGACTTGCAACCAGGGGCGCAGCACATAGGCATCATCCCCGTAGATGCAGAATTGGGTGCCATCAATTTGAAGTTTTTCACGTAATTAGTTGTCGAGATTTCTCTGACAGTAAAGTGATAAATCGTGGAGCATTCCG
>JAULBU010029164.1:0-17010 GCA_032358235.1 Odonthalia washingtoniensis
CACTCCCAGAGCGAACGTCCAATGTAGACCGCAGGAAAGCATCTTTTGCACAATGCTGGTATTATGACTGCTTTTCAGCGACACCTACATATTCTGCAGCTAAATTTCAAAGCCGTTTCCGCGTGACAAGTGAGATCTTCATCAACATCGTCAACTCCGTTGAAGAGCAAGGCGCATACATTCAACAAGAGAAAGACGACATCGAGTGCAAAGGTTTTAGCGCAATGCATAAGTTCACTGCAGCGATTATTCTTCTAACATAAGGAAGCGCCCCGGATTCAGTCGATTAATACGTCCGCTTCGGGGATTCCATAGCGCAAGAATATTTTTGAAGCGCTTTTGTGCTGCCGTCGTCTCTCGTTTTGGAGCCGAGTTCTTGCGAGCACCAGGGATAGATGATACCAGAATGTTATTGAGTAGAGCGGAAGGGATGGGGTTTCCAAGGATGCTTCAAGCGTCAGTTTTTCCCAAGTTGGGTCAATAGACTGTTGCAAGTGGATTTGGAAAACTGCCCCACCACGGAAAGCACAGGGGAAAGGAATGTCTTCCAACACTGACAATGGAGGCGGTTGCTGATAATATATTTCGAATATGGCATGTGTTATTTGTTATGCCTGGTTGTAATAATGACATCAATGTCTTCAACGCCTCTTCACTTCAAAACAAGATAGCAGATGGAGTGTATCCTCTACCAGTCGAGTACGAAGTGGCTGGGTTGAAGCGAAACAAACCGTACTTTTTGGCTGACGTAATTTACCTAAAATATCCTTTTTCCTGCAAACGGTGCTGAATCCAACGACGAGAGAAGAAAAACATTCTCCACTCAACAGGAAGCGAGACGCAAGGATGTGGAGCGTGATTTTAGTGTGCTGCAAGCGAAGTTCCTCTTCATCACGAGAACAAGTCGACTTTGGTTCACAGAAGACATGAACACCATCATGAAGTGCTGTTTCATTCTACACAACATGGTGGTGCAGCACCGTGAAAAGTTAGGGTCGGGTGTGGGAACAACGAAGGTGGACGTCACGGTGAGACCATCAGCACCATTCTGCTTCTCCAGATCAGACCACTCACCTAGAGAGATACCTCCAGGTAGTATTGTTGTGGTGTGTGCGGTCGGGCACTTCCTTGAAGATGCCCGGGAATACAATGAAACGGGCCGTTTTGTAATGGATCACGTGCTCAAACAAATGCGTGCTTTTACAACTCAATAGAGAGCTGTGGTGCGTTCTACGGGTCTCTTCATGACAGAAACAAACGAGATTGCCAACTACTTGTCGCAGTCAGCTGACGCTTTGCCCTCCTCATCACCTTCTGAGTCTCGTAGTCGACGCAACGCACGGCGGCGCAAAATGTTTAAATACTCAATAGAGTTACTCTAATCTCATCCTGAAGGTGAGTGTGAGAACTTCATGACCTCGCAGTGTTCTTGCAGTATCTTGTTACGCGCCTTCTGAGTTGCGAGGACATCCTCAGTGACGCTCAACTTCTTCGTCATAATATCAGTTAGCTTCAGCTCTTCTTTTGGTTTGCGGCTCCCAAGAGGACGTTTCGACACTGCTACGGACACTCCATGGCTTTCTATTTCACCTTCGCTCGCCTCATCCTTGTTGTCAGAATCTCGCGCAGTTGCAGTTGAAGAAGTATCGGCTTCCAATTCTGCCATGAACTTCGGATGTGGCCGTAAGACGTCGCAAACTTGAAGGGTGTTCCGAAGTCGTCAGCGGCGGTATTTATGTCGATTCCATTGTAAAGAGCCGTGGCCATCTTGAATATGTCATCGATGGAGACCCCAGTGGGCTTCATTCCTTGAAAACGTACGTACATTGCGCCAAACCTGACGCATGACTTATTTACGAGCTTTGCGCGTTTCTTGATTGACTCTAGTGCCCGCTCTTCTCTATTTCCGGGTTTATACTTGTTGTTGTACACGTCGGTTATCGCTTGGAACAATGCTTCTCCTTTTTGTTCGGAACCAACAATTGGATCTTCCGAAACAGAGAATCACGCCTTTGGAACTTAGGCGTCTTCAAGTGGCGTGTATCCAGCTCCGCGACGGGCTTTTGGCTTCTCATCTTGTCGGGGTGCCGTTCGCAGGATTTTCTGCATACGGGGGTGAGGAAAACGTGGGTGAAGATGGAGAAATGGTGCAAGTGTTGGGATCTTAGGTAGGGAAGCGAAGGGAAAGGTGTGACTGCTTTGAGACTGCTGGTTTGTACCACATCGAGACATGTTGATGTTTCAGGTACTGCATCTATTTACTTCGAGCCAAACGGGCCCGCCACATTCAATGAAATGGACTGTTGTGTTTTGGTCATGAGCTGTAGGGTGAACGTCTCTGGAATACAATTGAATATTTTTGCTCCCCGCCTAAGTCCAGTCTAAAATAAATGATGTAATTCGGTACTGCTGGGTGGTGTGTCGAACACCCAAAGTACCAATTTGGTATTTTGATTCAATTTTATTTGACCGGTGGGTATCCTCTAATGTAAGTGTAAAGTGAGGAATTAATGTGCTAGAGTGTAAGTTTCTTCGCGGGTGGTGATTTGTTTCCTGTTGCAATTACGCAGCGTTGCGGATGACAAATCGAAGTCAAAGGTATTGACTTCGTCGACTCTACCCGCTGTCGACAGAAGTAGCAAAATTGATGGGACACGTGGAGCTACCTTGCTCTTCGCGTCCATGGTTAACCGATCTAAGGCTTGATAAGGTTGGATCTTTCCCTCCAAAATAGCTCGTCTGTTGTTTCAATTACTATGTCGTTGTCTAGTAAATGTCTGGCCTTTTTAATATTCCTTCTTTTCATCGATCTGGAAGGAAATAAATAAGTAGAAGAAAAATAGTAAAATAGGGATGATTTCTGACACGTGTGCAGGAACTTGAGCTGAAAAAGCTCTTTATTCCAATTAAGTAATTCTATAATCTGAAATAGTACCACGTGTAATCGCGCTTACGTTCCAGCGTCACTCTTGGAATTGCATTGTTGTCGACTACAGTTGCATGATGCAGTAAACGAATATTACAAAGGACAAAACTCACACGGAACTGTAGTATACAGTACTCGCATGATGCGAGTACTGTATAGGTGATATTGTGCAGGTTATTTAATAACATGTATTCAGGGTGGTATGATCTCATACAGTGTCAAGCAGTGTATGTGTTTTGTGTACCAGAGTATGTTCATCTTATCATTGTATTTCTCGCACCTTTTCGTGCTTATTATTTCACCTGTGTACCGTGAAGTTCCGTCTGCGTACTTCCTCTTTCTTTATTCCGGTAATCCAGCGTCATCTCATCTACTTCGTCTCTTTCTACTAACTTTATGGTTTTCTCCTCATCCTTTTCATCCTCTAATTTTATCGCCCTTTAACCTCATCTTCCTCTTCATCAGCCTCATCTCACGAATCGAATGTATAGATGTTTCAAATCGACAGGCGACGTGGATGTTACTTTTGCTCCTTTCTACCGATTCAGGCGATTCTAGGGCTCATCTGGTTATAGTTTTCCGTCGCTGATTGAACCTTTCATTTAAGTTCAATTGTTGCTACAGAGTCTTGTTAATTGCTTATTAATTTCTACCTTTTATTATTTCATTCTTTTCTTTCGTCGCGGGCTGTATCTATACCTCTGGGATCGCGTTAATTCCAGATTGGATTATGTTACACGTTTATATGATATTACCGTTAGTTCTTTCCGAAATACCATAGTAGATCCTGCTGACTTATAAAGCACGTGTAATTCTTACTGTATAATTCGATAAGAGGATGATCTGAATTGCATTACACTTGTAAGCATGTGTACTGTATTTTATAATCGTGTCTGCGCGTCGGGACGTTATACGCTCTGTAGGAATTGTTTTGGTTTACATCTTTCTATCCTCTCTTAGCGTGCCCGTTATCTCAACGTTGTTAAAACGTATCTTCTATTCGTTCTTACTCTTCTGGACTGCACCGGTGGTCATATTCCTCCATACTTCAACCCTTTTCTTGGCGGTTCAAGTGGTCGCAGTCCTTATACCTTCATTCCTGTCAACGATGGCGCCAGCGGTCGCCGTCTTCTTCATCATCCTTAAATCCACGGTGCCGGTGGTGGCCGACCATATTATTCATTTCTTCTTTGACGTTTCTTATGTCAAACTAGATACAGTAGACTATCATACCAACACTACCTAACACACAAACTCTAGCCGCCCAGCTCACTATACAGTAACCCTGAAACATCAACACATGGGCAGCACCCACTACACTTGTACCCTACACATACTGTGTCCTAACTTCAATCCACTACACCTTTATTAGATAGCTACTGCCTAATTCGTGAGTGGAATTTTTCTCCTCATAAGAATCCCATTCCCGTATTTCCCTTCTCCTCCTCTATGGACCACGCCAATTAATAACCACTACGATTTAGACTCCAGCCTAAAAACTCTCACTAGACTGCCAACAGGAACAGCTCTAGCGCCACGTAGCACACAGGACTAACTTCAAGCTAATTACCTTTACGCCTTGGATCTTTCCCCGGGATTCTCGTTCTAGAGCCCTTCGCTTTATAAGAACACCATTTCGCAACTTCCTTTTCACTCCTCTAATTTTTATTACAATTTACTATTTTATTATCATTAATAAATAGTTCTCGGTAAGGTATTTTCACCTTAGTCATCGTATACGCGTTCATACGACGAGACCTCCATCTGCCCAGTATTCCCCTTCATCGTCCGTCACGTTTGACGATTTTGACAAGACTTACAACAATCGTTGTTTGTACCTAACATACGCTCTTTCTACTTCATTCTCACCTACACCATTCTCAAATTGACTCGATGTACACTACGCTAACCCTACACCTTAATCTCACACGTGGCGTAGGACCTAATCCAAGTGCCGACTGCTGTCAGTGTAACCCACGCCGGTACACTGTTGTTCTTCATACACTTCGACATCTTGGGTCTTCGTACTTATTTGTCACTCCTTTTTGCCGTCCATATTTGTCATTCTTTTCTAGATGGTGCCTGGGGTTGCCGTCATTCTCATAATTCCACATCTTCATCATTGTCGGGTCCTTACTCCTTACTCTCTCCGTCACGAAATCCGTCGTGTCCATTTCAAATCACTGAGGCGATTTGATAGTATATATAAAACATTTATGACTCTTCACTGATAATAATACCAGTTTGATTCTATCTTAAAATGCACTCACACATCAGAAAAATTGTTAATTTTCGATTTTGCTGCTTCCCATGTCGGATTTAGTCTGCTGCTATAATTAAAATTGGTTTGGTCTTTCTTAATACAGCATTTCAGACCGTCTTAAAAAAGAAATATCGCAGGCTTCCTCACAAGATTCATTTGTAGAATAGGCCGCGGTCGAGTAGAAAATGACGACGTTAGTGGTGTGTATTGGACGTTCGATTTATTATTGTTTTTAAGTAATTAAATAAGGAAATGTTATACTGTCCGTGATTCGAAGATGTAGCCTCAACGCTGTATCTTGTCGCTATTAAACGGATTCGCGGATCGGGGCTGGAATACCTTGCGATATTCTGTATCAGCTATGGATTCGCAGCTGAAAGCGATATTCACATGGTGATTAATCGTATGAAGGAATCACTTTTGCTTTCGATGCTGGTAGTAACCAACTCCAAGCCTTTGTGGTTTAGGTTTCGCCTCTCCGGTGTGAATTTATCTTTCGATGCGTTCGTTGTTTGATGGTTGTCTTCCGTTTATAACATGTATACCATTTATTATCCTCTCGTAAATCTATCGATGACAGACATTTATATCAATATCAGAGTCTGGCTGTATGATAATACCATGTGCATCTGATTCTGCCGATTTCAGAATTATGAGTGACAATAGCTAATTAAACAATTCGAATTAAGTGAGACATTCATACGCACCACCCGTGTTAATGTGATCTCGTACAGTGATTGGTACAGTATGGGTTCTTTACAGTATAACAGTGTATAGTGCGTTCTCATCCTGAGTATTGATTTTCTCCCGACCCGTACAGTATGTTGTCGCTCATTCTTTCGTGCTCTATAACTGCAAGTTGGAAATACTGTCCTACCGCATTATTCCCATCTGTGTCATAGGTTACCTCTGTGTTGCTTCTGACTTGTTTCCTACATGCATGTTATTCTTGGGTTGTCGCCTTATGGCTTGTCCCTTGTATGAGTTTTCATTCCTTCTTTTCATGGTACCTTTTGGTACTTATCCCGACTGTCATGATTTTGTTTTCTTCTTCTTTCGTGCGTTACCCGTCCCTTCCTTTCGTGCCATTGTCGTTTGGTTTTTTACACGTTGTCAACTGTTATTTTCCTTGGCGTCTTCCTCTTCCCGTCTTTAGCCTTATCATCATTATGCAACACTTTCGTCGTCAACTCTTCAATTGTCTCCTCATAGTCTTCTTCCTTTATTGTTATGATCATCCTCTTCATTTATCATCGTCCTCTTCTTCTTCTAGCATCGTCATCTTTTTTATTTATCATCATCATTATATTCTTCTTTTATCGTCGTCGTCACATTCTTCTTTTATCACATCATGGTCATATACATTACTTGTCATCACCATCATATCCTTCATTTTCATTTTCATCATCCATCATTTATTTCACACGAACTGCTCGGGCTGTTACCGATCCGGGAGTCGAATCGACATTATTGGACACTTCGAAACATGTCCCTACGTCTTCACAATAGATCTGGAAATAGGACTAAGAGCGGGCTGACTGCCTAATCATTACTCGAACCGTTGTCAACACATATGAAAATACGGGGATCTAGGAAATGGAAAAATACAGTGCAACCTTATATAAACTAAACATCTAAAGTTAGATGTGACAGTGACACCGTGCACCTAAATCGGAGTACTCGTATCCCAATCTAGAATTTAATTTTATAGTACCATTATCTATAGTGCGATCTTTCTCCAGAACGGATCACGGCCATTTCTGAGAAGGTTCAAAATGTTCTGAGAAAGCAATGGAACGTTTGTAAACACGCTCACTCTTTCTCCGTACCTACCAAAAACACGGTCTGTTGAAATACCCAATAGAAATATATAACCATTGCGAATTTCATAAAGAGGACCACCACTATCACCCGAAGTTATACCGAAATTATACTGTTGATTCCACCTCGGAGAGGAAAGATGAGCACCTACCCCACATAGTCGATATGTTTCTCTCATTTCATTAGAAGTCGAAGTTATTCCGTTGAAATAATGAATAAAAGAATTGCATGAGGATGAGTCAAGCAACGATAGCTGTACAGTTTTTATGATTCCGCCTGGTTCTCTATCGTTCCTTCCAGCGCCACTGACGTATACTGTTCTTAAACTATCAAATCTGTTATCTGTGATTAAAGGTAAATATGAAAGTCCATTTGATGATGATAACTTAATTATAGAAATGTCCGGTTCTGGCTGGTTACCATCAAAATGATGGTATGGAATAAAAATGTCATCCGCCCGATATTTCCAGGTACAATCCCTACGGTCTTTTTCACCAATACAAACCAAAACTCGACTCGCTTGTTTATTTCCATATCGGAACACACAGTGGGAGGCTGTTAGTACATATTTATCAGAGATAACGACAGCAGAACAATAGCTTTCGCTTTCATATTCACCCACAGAACTGATTGGTCCAACAGATATTCTTAAATGAGCAAAATGGTTGAGAAATGAGCGATGTGTGTCTGGAAATCCACCATAAATTCTAATATAATTGTTCAAATAATTTTCCTGTTTCAAACTCAAAGAGTGGGCTTTGTAATAATATGTAAAAAATAGCAAATAGGATAATTTTGTACAACTAAGCAACATTTTATTCATCTTAGTTTTCCCCAGAGTTGGGATAAATTATTTTATCCTAATTGAAATATATAATTGGTACACGAGACTGCAGATGATGATATTAATGAGGAACTAAATAAATATCCTTGCAATCAGTTTAATTCATGAACAGATATAGTTCTATATATATTGAAATATCATGAAAATTATGAATTAAGTCTTGCTCAATTTTGTACCTCGTACTATTTTTCCGACGAAAATGAGAAAATATATTTTCAAAACTTTCCAAATATTACATTATTTAACGTTACATATGTGCCTGGTATGGATATTTCTGTTAAATGTCTACTATATCGTGCAATTATTTAAAACCCATGTGATTTTAACAAAAAATGGAAACACATGTCGAAATTATAAATTTTTATTGCCTGGTTAATCTGCGATACTCATCTGGTACATTATCGTCAGTAAGGTTTTTTTCAAATGGTCTAAAACATTTTTGAAAAATCACATTTTTTCATTTTTCGTTCATAAAAGAATTATGGGTGGCCAAAAGGAATCAAATAAGTAGAGAGATAATATCAAAAAGATTAAAACAAATTTATTTATAATTTGGATTCTGTTAAAAATTTTGCGGTATTTCGGAAACATCATTAGATCTTCTTAAAAATTTTAAAATGTCAAAAGTTCAAATTTTTGGGGTCCAAAAATATTTTGGGAAAAATTGGCAACATATTTGGCAATCAATACATGTTCATCATGGTCATTCTCAAATCCCAAATGTTTTGGGGACGTTCAAATTATTTTGGAGGAAAATTGGCGATTCAATTGGTAATCAGTACATGCTCATCATGAATATTTTAAATTTTCAAATTTTTGAAATGTTCAATTATTTTGGGGAGAATTGAGAACGAAGTTGGCGATCAAAACATGATCATCATGATAATTTTAAGCCTGAAAATGATTATAGTGATGATCCAAAAACATGCCACAACGAGTGCGGTATTTTTTGGGTTTGGGGTAATGTATCACTAAATAAAACATATGTTAAGGTATTGGTTCTATTTTTTCGAAGATTTACTGGTACAACTTATATATTTTAACTGTAGTAGTAGTAGTACATTTTAATACCACTCTTGATGACTACTATTAGTGGCACTGATGAGATACTACATTTTCAATAATCAACATGCCGTAATTGAACGGGAGTGATTCAATTTACCAATTAAGATGTCAAAACTCGTGCATATTCTAATCAACCTCAACGCACAGCCCTAAATGCTATTTTTTAATTATCAGCATGGTGGGAATTCACTGAATCAGTAGCTGGTGTGAAAAAGATTAGACGCCGTATACCTATTTCGCATACTACTATTGGTGACGGTATGATGCTTCCTATCGACAGAGTGGCATATCAACTATCGAACTATCATAAAAATCATCTATACGAAAATGAGGACGCATTACTGAATACAATACCAACAGAGTTGGAGATAGACATGGTAGTAGGTGAATGTTGTGAAGGTATGGAAATGGAAAATAATTTTGTTGATGGTATGGAACAGTTGTTAGATGTTTTTTTGTACTTGCACCTCTCAAATAGTGATAAAAAGTGCAACGCTTTTTTAACTACACTGAAGAAAAATGCACACAGCTTGATAGACTCTATCAATTTAGAACAGAACTCGAATTTCTGTTCTAAATTCAAGGATATGGAAATCATCAAAAATTACAACAGACATAAGAAAGTTCAAGACATTGAGGTAAATTGTTTTAATACGGAGAGTTCTGTATCGGAAGAAAATGTTCAAGTTTCGACTTATGCTCGGGATGTAGTAGAAGTCATCAAGTCACAAAATTATTTTCACGTCATGAAATTTCATGATCAGTGAAGCTTCTATCAAATCCCTAGTCCGTAGTCACCCAATGAACTACGACGTAGGACCTGATTCAATGGAAGAAGAAAAATTCATAAAATAAATCGTCGTGCAGGGCGCTTATTCGAAAACAAAGAAACAGGGCGGAGAGAAATCTGTTTTGTCCTTGTTACAAGTTTGCAGCCACAAATCGCAGGTTAATCTGAAATAAACGTCTTTTACTTTCTAACCTCTTCGTATCACACTCCTCACTTTCACAGAAGACTCCCCTCGCCTCGGAGGCGAGAGGAGAAAATATTTCATCACGTCGGTCAGTTGTTGTATATTTGACTGTGCAGTTTCTTCTAACCGTTGAAGAAACAGAATACTATGAAGATCACAGGTACTAAATAAGGTCTTGCAAAAATCCACGCTCTATTAGTCTCCACTAAGATCAGAAATGTCTTCATGAGGGTATTGAAAAATTTATTCACGATTTATAGAATGAAGCAGTGATTGGAATATCTGTATGTAGTGAAGATGGTTCTAAACTTCATTGTCACTTTCCAATTTCTTTTCACATTGCTGACCTCCCTGAATGTGAAGAATGTGTAGTGTGAACCGGAATGGCACAACTATTTCAACGTGTGACAGGTGTTCTTAAATTTCTAATACCATTCAATATTAATTAACCCGAACGGTCGCTTAGTATTTCAATGGATTTAATACATAGATTTCATAACTACAATAAAGATGTGTTTGGTAATTTAAGAATTTGTCAATGCTTTCAATTGCACTAATAGATAATAATCTCCCAATGGTCGGGTTGACTCCAGATATAAATATTTATACACTTTTCAGTTTTGAAGCACCTCATGCCGTTTCTCTTGGAATATTGCCTATTATCAAGGAATTTTAGAGCCAAGCGCTTTCTGGTCCGTCTCGATATTCTACTTCAAAAATCAATATTGACTGTAAGTGGGGATAGACTGCATTTCAATACAATACGGCGATCTTTTTTGAAGACCCTCAAAAATGTTTTATCGTAAGTCGATAAAGCTTGCCCAGGGTTCAACTTTTGTGTTGATTTCTCAAGACGTTGTAGTAGTGACAATCTTTCTGGCCTTTTTACCGAATTATGTTTAGTCTGTATACTGGTAGATGCAAATTTTAACAGTGTTGATATGGTATCACTTTTCATGGGGCGATCATTCATAGCTGTTTTGACAACGTTCGGACTTCTCTTGTAAGAACAGTTTTTACGAAATATGTTGAATTAGTCAACTTCATATGTCACCTCTATCGTACAACTGGATTTATTCGTTCCGATCTACAGAATCTGAAGACAGACATATCCAAATTCATATATATTGAGAGGTATACATTTGGGGCGTATTAGTCATCAGAAACGGGCACACCAACGTGGCATAAGCTTGAACACCACCCAAGAGATCAGAAAAGAACAGTAAGTTTGGAATATATGAAGAGTGATATTTTTGCAATGGTACATAAAATTGAAAATGTTAATTACAGCATGACATCACAGAGAACTGAAAGGACAATGGCCGAAACTATGGCTGTTCTAGGAGATCATATGTTCCGGGGAAATAGACTCGTTTTTGGTAGAACCAATTCAGTTGGAATGAGTAGACCAAATCTTAGTCAAGTACAAGCGGTTAGAAAGACAGCGCTTTTCTTGTTCATTATGGTCCATCTATTTCTTTTCTTGAAGTAGAAAGTCTCAATCGTGAACTTTTTAAAATAAAAAGAGGGTGGGAGCAAGAATGAAATATTTCTGGTCATTTAAAGGATATAGCATACGTTGTTGGAGAGGATGGGATACAAGTTCTCATGAATCTTCTACAAGAGATCCCAAGTATAAATGGATTGAATGTGAGACATTTCAGACAAGTGAAAATTCAAGTATCCTATAATGTAAATTCATAAATCGAGCTTCATTTCATATATCGGTACAGAACATCCGTACGGAGCTGCGTACAGTGCAATTTGTCTCAAAAAGCTGCAATTTATAACATTTGTGGACTGTATGGGCCAAAACATATGATACGAAACAAATTCTTTTTAATGAAATTGCACGAATGTAGGAATATGGATACTCCGCGGCCACCTCCTCGAGAGGAATGCGTACTCACCCCTAATATAACAAAACAAAACATAAAGTCGGGCCTAAGTCCGGCTTGAACTCAAGACCCAAAGAGAGGTCAAATTAAGAAACACTGACCAAACACCCACCCCAATCGCCTACTCCGGAGTCTCCTCCCACCTACCCGCCCCCTACGTATTCCTACCAATCCAATATATTTATATCCTGTCCATGACATGTGTGAGTTTGTTTCGCAATGTACATAAAATTTACAGTAGACGTACTTAAACAGAGAGGGGTAGGTTCGTCAAAGAGAGAAGGGGATCTAGGGAAGGAAAAGAGAGACGCATAACCGTCGTAATTCTAGACGGCGGCGGAGACCTTCTATCTTACTTCTAGACGCAGTGAGCGCACAGAAATGTGAACCGTCAAGAACAGCAATTGTGTCACGTGACACAGGGGCTTACACCATCGTACGCGTCGTGTATACCAGCATCCTGGATAACGTCGCTATTTACTGATTGTATGCTTCATATGTATAAACACTTGTACCCACGACGAAAATAATGTTTTGAGTAAACCCAGCGGAATAGAAGGCGACATTGAAATATAGTAAATGAAGAAATTTTCTAGAAAAGATAGAACGTAAAATTTAATTTAATTTCCAAACAGAAAAGTGGTATATGCCTTGCAATGTACGACTGTCCCCCTGTGATTTTTATATAATTCGCCCAGCTCAAAATTATAAGATGTAAATTGGACATAGTATTATACTTACATCATGTTACAATTTACATCTATTTCAACTTGACAGTTTTAAACGATAAGATATAAATTGTTACAGAACTCTTGAAGACATTAAGAAACATCTTGCAAACTTATTGAATGGATATTCCTATATCTCCAAATCTTCGTTTTAAACGAGATGCTTAGGAGTTTATAATATTTGAGCAACATAAAAGATAAAATACATAAAGCTGTCACACAACATTTATTTTCTGAGAAAATGGGAAAATGTTAATTTAGCAAAAGGAACTAGTGAATGGATAAGAATTTATTTGGGGTGGTACACAATATGTTTCGCATAATTACTAAAGAAACTTGAGCAATAATCCAGGTAAAGTTCTTCACTACTGACAATCCTTTTCGGAACAATTTCTAAAAGTTTGTGACTATAATACTCTGAAGACGTGTCGGGCTCTTTCATTACTTTCCATGAAACAATCTAGATTCAATGATTTATCTCGCCATTTTTCGCTTTTCTCATATCTGCACACCCAGGTAGGTAGCGGCTATCTGTCGATGTCTACTTCAAATTGAGCTTAACATAAACGTTGAACCCGTTTGGTTTTCTGGAATTATTTATTATTCAACGCTTATCATAAATTGAGCAACATAAGCGCGGGAGACAAAACGTTAGCAATGGGTTAATGTAAGAGTTCAATAGTGAGGTTTCTGAATGTATTGTTGGTATGTTTACGTATGCAGTTAGATAATGCTACTGAATTAAGCGCAATGTGGGCTTCAAGTTCAAGATACCTAATCATATCAGAGTCATAAGTTATCACTCTGATATGATTGGTATCTTAGCGGACTGATGCGCCTGGAGGTGTGGTTAATATATGACAAACTCGACTTCGGATCGACCACACTAACTGGAAAATCTACAGTACAAGTTACCCTCCACTACAACTCAACCTCAGATCGACCACACTAACTGGAACATCTACAGTACACGTTACCTTCCAGCCCATACCTCCAGCTTATACTCCAACCACTACAGTTTGAACCTACTGTAAGACACGTGTATACACGTCTTCTCTGGCCTACATCTTCTCAGACTTCTGCAACAACAATCTTCTGTCTTCGATATCCGCTTTTGACGTCCTCCTCCCTATAAGAATGCCACCAGCAACATTCCCTTTTTCCCATGTGTTCTCTTCTTCTTTTTCTCACTTCCCTTCTTTTCAATTATCTAACCATTAGTTTAACAATTGGTGCCTACAAGGTGAAGTCACCTTTTCAACAAGTCACCAATTCGTAGAGTCACGAATCGTGCTCGTCCTTTCTACTCATCTTGCTTTACTACAGACCTCCGTAGCTCCGTCCTCACTTGATCTATCTTCCTACCTATCACTTTATCTATCTCTCTATTCATCTCTTGATCCATCCTTCTATCTACCTCTCTCTCCTTCTCACACACTCTCTCTTAACTCCATACATTAACAATTCTACTTTTGTACACTAACCTCGTCAACTGTATCAACATATCCGACCACTCGTATATCCTCCACATTCACCAACCAATATCCAATGATTCACATCCAATCCACTTTAACTACATACACCCTGATCATCTCTTTCTACACTGTCACCATAGGTAACCTTCGACCTATCGTCAAACGAGACGTTTGAAGAGTGAAGATAGAATGAGTGATTATATGAATTTAAATGATTGATGATCCTTTTCCGAGACTAGTGAAGTCACCCGATCAAGGAACTCCTTTTATTTAGAAAATTAGGCCTCCTTTTTGGAGCAATAGAAGCGAAAGAAAGGAGGATAAAGGCTCAAAATAGAATTGAACACGTGAAATAATTTAGACTAATATTATTAGTAAGGTAGTATTAATAAGGGGTAGGATGCTGTAAGCAATAGGATTAATAAGGTAGGAGGATTCTGTAAGCAATAGGATTAATATTGGGTGAGGATGCTGTAAGCAATAGCGAAATGTAGTGTAGGAATGTAGATTATATTTGTAGACGCAACTGTAGTCGACACCTTGCTTATTCTGGGTTCTGGGATATGGGTACGAACGTACAGTCTCCGATTTTAGAGTCGCAAAAGTCGCAAGAAAAGTAGACCCATTGTTAAATTAGAAAATCACACTTATTTTCCTCGAAGATCTTTGTGAGAGATTTTGAACTGGTCATCTTGGTCAAACCATCGGCGGGATTGTGTTCAGTACGAAGGAATCCAATATTGATTATCTCCTCTTTTTGAAAACCATTTCGTAGACATGTGATATCAATCATGAGACGTTATTCTTCGAAGTAGCTTGCTTTTGTTATAGCATCAAATAAAGATTTGGAATCAGTATACATTTTTAGGTGAAATTGGCCATTGTAAATCTTTTGTAATTCCATACGAAGGGTGTATCCATAGTCAATGCATCGGAGAAAGAAAATATTTCAACAGCTAGAACACTACGGACGACGCGTTTACATTTTTACTGGTGTAATGTAGAATATGGCATGCGTCATTTTTGTCACATAATAAGACAATATATCCAATCTGAGATGTGAGATCCGAATTTTCAGCAAATGGGGAATCACTGAAAATTCGTAAATGTAAAGATTCTTCATCGAGCTGCGGAAATTTCATATGGAGATAAACTGTATTCTTGAGATGAATAATAACCTTATTTAGTAATTTAATGGAGTCTGGAGAGAAACCGTTTTCTGTCTTCTGGGCTAAATAACTTGTTGAAAAACAAATGTCAGGTCTAGTGTGAGTAATCCAAGAGAGTTTTGCACAAGTGCTACGTAGGTCTGAAAAGGAAGAATTATCTGACAAAGGTGTAAGGTTTTTTATGTAGTTTGATTGGATGATATAAACTTTATCAGTGGAATATATTTCTATTCCCGAGAATGTAAAATTTCCATGTATACGTTTGCGACAATCAAATTTTTGAAGAGTTTTATCAGTTTGTTTCTCAAATTCTTTAGTTCCAGCATGTAAGCGATCGTCTACATAGGATCCAAGAAGTCCTTCTAGTTCACCACTGTCTGTAGTCTTGTAATATAATGAGTGGTCAGAAATACAAGACGTCATTTGTAGGTCTATTTCTCCGTGATTTTTCGCGGTACGATCCCAATAGTCATTAGATTCAGGTAACCCATAAATAGGATGAAGTAATTCTAAATAGATATCATTAGGTAATTTTAATACTTTACAAGGCTTGAAATATACTTTACGAATTAAGGGTTCTGCTGATTGAATGTAAGCTAGAGTTACGTCATGACTCCAAATATGGAATGGTTTGATAGAATCGGCGGAAGCAATTAGTTTAACGGATGAGTGACGAAGATTTGTACCAGAATGGACGATGTATGCCTTATCTGAGTCTTTATGTCCCTGTGCAACGAGACGTGCCTTATATGTTGGGTTGTTAGTTTCACAATTTCTAATTGCGAAAACAAGGCGACAGTTGAGAATATTAGCATTTTTTGGAACAGATAATTTTGGATCCATTTTCCATGTATTGAGAGCAACTAGGTTGTCTATTTCTTTCTGTATCGATGGTGCAAATTCAGGTAGCTTTTTACGAGGATCCCAATGTTGGAGAACATCAGTAAGTAAAATATGGGATTCGAGTAATTCTGAAGAAGTTTTACTGATAGATGAAATCATACAGTAAAGAATTTCGCAGTACCTATTAGATAAAATAGCTGGTTTACTGAAGTATGGACATAATTAATGAATAAACTGTTGAACTTGGTCTCCATTGCCGGCAAGAAATGTGTGTTTATCAATAATTTTGATAATTTTGAAAGGTCCAGTCCATTTTATGCGTTCGTTTTCATGGTAAACCAGAACTTTGTCACCTGGTTTGTAAATGGTCAGCGTAATTTGGTATGTTCGAAATCAGAGCGTGCTGCATACGTTTCTCACATATGATATTTTCCATTTCTTTTCTTGCTGTAGTTAGTGCGTTCATCTGATCAATTTGATTGGAGTGTTTCGTATTTAAAGCTGTAAAACGAGGTAAAACTCCATAAACAAGAAGAGAGGGTACTAATCCATTCGCATTCATGGTGTCTTTCACGGATTTATTAGCTAGAGATAACGCCATTTCGAGATCTCATGTGGGTTATTCCATTCTGATTTTATTTCAAATTCTTCGTAATAGACTATGATATTTTCCGCCGGAACTCAACTAATAGAGTAGTGACTGTCGACACCGCTAAGTTCAAGTTGCATGCCAGTTCTTTTCGTATAATCCAAGAAAGTTTTTGATGTAAACTCAGAACCTTGATCTGCCTTAAATTTTTCAGGATATCCAGTGTAGATCGATGCCCACCACAAAATAAAGGCACGCCAAATGTTTTCAGCAGTGTAATTTTTTAAAAACTGAGCGGCATTGAAGTTGGTTTTATTGTCCACTATATTGAGAACCGGTTTGTTCCCTTCGAGGTACATATATACCTCGAAGGGAACAAACCACATCACTATTTATAATATTATACCCTAGTGAA
>JAULBU010029175.1:0-17006 GCA_032358235.1 Odonthalia washingtoniensis
GGTATCAATTACACTTCAAATTAGTTTAAAGAGTCCGCACGTAATGATGGTCTTATTATAAACGAAACTCCTATTGAAACCCCGGGATCCATCGGAACAGTTTAAAGGTATCATGCTCCGTTTCGAAGGGTATTTTTGACGATACGATAATCAATGGATAAATTAACTTTGGACTACTACTTACTCCCCATGGCAGCTTTTCCGTAAATACCGTGACAGGACCCGAAGGTCTCTGCCCAATGATATTTTTATGCGGTGCTATACCACGATCTGTGCGAATCTCATGAGCTGCAAGTCAACATAAACGTGCACGAATAAAGGAGAACTTAATGGGCGATACAATCAAAGAACAAGCAAAAAGAAAAATTTTGTTTGGGATTTCACACAGTAAGGGACCACGAGGGTTAGAAAATCAATTAAACTACTAAAGCTGCCGTAGGGAGCACAAGTATGCGTATATAGAACAAATTCGAAGACATGGGAGGGGCCGCACCATTTTACATCCTAGAAGGCGAAATAGTAGTAGTACAAACAAAACGGGCACGAAGTCTCTTTAGGTCAACATGTGCAAAACTAATGATAAAATAAAAACTGGGCGGAGAGAATAAAGAAGTCGCACTACCACTAGAGGTAACAGAATCACACCCCGGTGTGACAAATACTGCTACCACTACAACGACTGACTTCGCAGAATCACGAAAAACAGAACTAACAGGCCTAGTAAACAATGGAAAGCTTTCCATTCTCACGAAAACTGGTACCTACAGGCACACGAATTTTCTAAAGACGCTTTACAGGCGAATTAAATAGAGCAGAAAACGTAATGCGACGTAAATTCATACTTGTTGCTCAAAACTACAATGAGGACGCCGCCACTAAAATCCCAGCTAAAGCACCGACTGTACACTGCTAATCTCAGCGATTACTTCCATGTTTGGCAGCATCATTACTAAACGTTGAACTATTCACACGAGACGTTATACAAGCCAATGTCCAAAGTCGCACCAAACTCGAACTTTCAATATATATAGAAGCACCAGACGAACTGGGCTTACCAAAGGACATGGTACTTCAAGTTTTCAAGCCGTTGTATGGCACACCTGAATCTTGACTTCATTGGTACATTGCATACCTTGACCACCACATCGAAATTTTAAACATGACAAGAATCAGAGCCGATCCATTCATTCTCGTGCGTAAATGTAATGGTATTGTGGAAGTAATGTTTGCTCTGCAGGTAGATGACTCACTAAAATTTGAAACCCCGCTCTTCTTCAAAGACGAACAACACTCATTAGATTAATTCCTCTGCAAACCTCGAACAATTATCCATCAAAATACACTCATCTTTGAAGCACCCAACTTATCGAAAACAGATAATGATATCAGCATGACCCAACCTGAGAAGATAACACGGCTCCAATTCCCAACCAACCAACAAGAATTTACGAGCAATCGTGCACTAGCACAGTACATAGGCGTATGTTGTCGTCCCGAAATCTGTGCTGCTATACAACCAATGGCTCCTGGAAAAGAGCCTACAACAACACTCGAAATAGAATCTCCATCAAAAGGAATAAAATGGCTACAAGAAACGAATGAAGTTGGAATTTCATTCCGCACATTAAACATGGAAACAGTAAGAAGGTTCATAATTAGTGACGCTGCATTTGGTAACTCGCGGGGTATCGGAGCCAACTAGGACATTTAATCCTCATTTCTGATGCCAATGAAAATTCTAATACATTATACAAGCAATCAATTCAATCGTGAAACACGATCATTGTTAGCAGCAGAGTTCCATGCACTAGTCCTTGCATTTGATCACCCCTACCTATTATGTGACATGGCAGAGGAATTTTTAGGAACTAAGATAGATATAGATGCTTACGTAGACTCCAAAACACTCTTCTACGTTATAGAAAAAGACGGTGGAAAGTCAGAAAAACACTTCCAAATCGACATATTTGCCCTCAAATAAAACTACAATAATTTCGAACTATCGCGCCTCAACTGGATACCGGAAAGTACAAACAGAGCGGGTGTACTTACCAAGACTTTCCTTGGAAATAAAAACCATATTCAATGACGGTAACAGCGATGAAATAATATTCAAATACAGAATGATACAGTCAACAATACACGTGTTTAGATTTATTATAATTTACTGTATGTAATTAGAACATTGTCAACAGTGGAATTCTAATACACACGTGTAATACTTTCACGTCCCGGAGTCGATCCCGACTCTAGTATAAATAACATATCGACGAGGAAGCGAAGAGTAGTAAACAAGGAGGTAGATATTTAGTAGAAAACCCAGAACCCGCAATTTCCACGAAAGCTACGAAACTTCAATAACCGGCGAGAGGAGGCTCAGACCAAAGCAGCTCAACTGACCTAATTGTCAACCATTGAGAGTGAAGACAATCTATCACACGCCTAACAACCGTATATACGATCGTCTTGACATGACGATCACAATATTATTACACGAATGATGACTAGGTTACATGCGTATGATGATGTTCTATAAAATGATGACAGGTAACATGAAGATGATGGTATTATGAAGTACAATGATATATACATAAACGCGAAGAGGTTGATCAAAATTAATTGACGGTGAATAATACTGCGCGTGATATCAAGTGTACCGAATGAAGTGGGATGGACGAGACCCAGATGATGAGTATGATTGAGCTGATAAAAGACAAAGGTATCAAACGGACGACGACATGTTAATAAAAACGGTTCTGCCCGCCACTCACGAAGGGGTAATGTACGTATACTTAACAAGCAAAAATTACATCAAATGGCAACAATGCATATATTTACTGTACTATACACTGAAATGTTACACCTACGCACTGTATTGAAGGGACGCAAGACATTTATTTGAGTCGATATTCATGAAAAGACCCAGGACATCTTAGTTGATTGATTTTCAGGAAAATACCCTTATGGAATTTGGAGGAGACCTCGTCACCGCAAACTGTGTATTCAACACGTGGCAAACATAGTCACTACTGTAATTCAGGGCCAATGGGAGATGTCATCCGCACTGTACTGTACAGCAAGATGAATAATTCAAGAGAGATTGATAAGCCTATCACACGAAAAGAAAGTAGTTGGAGTGTCAAACCGACACATTTGGTACAGATTCGATCCTCATGTGATTCAACTGAAGGGCACGGTTATGCACTTATGGAGAATTCCTCATATTCAATCAACGCATGCTTGTATAATTACAGAGCGCAATTGATTAAATCAGTCTTCCATCTATTTATTATTTGTGTAATACGAAATTGATTGAGCAGAATCCTGATTTTGACTAACAGTGGAATTCTGACACACTTGTAAGGGATTCATTCTGACAGGCCACGGTACTGGTATACATTTCACATCAGAGTCTATGTGAAAAACGAAATAACGGAGATAGACATTAACAGCAAAAGCAGCACCCAAGCTTTTAGCAACCCCGACGAAATCGGGAGATTGACTCAAGGGCGAGAGAATACTCGAACCAAAACACGTACTAAATTGATTAAGAGTAAACTTTAGGAGAAAATTAAATCCTGCACGTCCTCCGTGTTTCCGATGATCCCAGCTACTAACCGATCTGAGGGAGAATACTAGCGTAGCCACCAGAACCGAAGTCCGTAAAGGTACATAACGTGTCAGGATCACGGTTAGCCGGCAACTCTAGTGGACTGCGAGTGTCCGATTAGTAGACCTAGACTAACAGTAGCACCACTTACTTTTTCTTTGACTTCGAGAATTCCTACGTACTGAGTAACCATTCTTGCCGTCCGCTAATCGGCAATCAGTGTGGTCAATTGATCACAAATATCTAAGAAGTCATCACTCTGTTCGTTTCAGTCTTCAAGAATAGATCTGTGGTAGTTATTCTTGCTGTTTTGTATAGATTGAGATAATTGTCGTTCTGATTCCTATAACGAATTCTTTGGGGTTTCGAGGTCGGCTTGGTGTCTGGTTGTTGTCGTTGGCACGATACTGGTTTTGTTGGTGCTATTATGTAAAGAAGTCGTTAAGATGTCCTTGCTCTTTTTATCTCGTAGTCCTCTCCACATTTCCATACTCAGATGAGCTTCAAGTGGTACTGTGTTGTTGTTTGTCATATTTTGGCTTCTCTCAGGATGAATTAAACTTGGATGAGATTCTTGCTCCTTTTTCTTCATGGCTCTTCCTTCCCTCTCGAAGTGCAAGTCGTTGTTTGATTTGATCTCTGGTCGCTCGCGTTGTTCTGCTTGTTTACCAGCTGCTTCTATCACTGCTTTGTGTAATTGTTTACGATGCTTACCGTATCATTACTGCTGGTTTGCAACTCTGGTTGTATAATTTGATATTTCTGAGTCATCGTTGCTTGGTAGATGAGTCTAGTGAAAAGGGATCTGGTCGTTTTACTTTGATGTCTACGATTCTTATTATCTATATGGAAATTCAGTTTCTTAAGATGTGATTCTACCGGTTGCAATGGTTGAAGTTGCTGTTGTTGATAGTTTTCATGATAGTTTTTGATTGGGTAGAATGATTGAAATGGATTAAATTTGTAAGGTGTGTAATGCTGATCAGGTGGCTAAGGTGCATGATAATGGTATTCTTGTTAAGGTTAATACATATGTTGATGGATTAAATCATGGAGTGCAGCTGATGATGGACGTGTTGCTTGGGAGGCTCCTGAAGTATGAGGTATGAATTGGGTTGCCGTGGTTGGTACGTTTGTTGATGATATATTTATTCTTTGCAAGCTGATTTTAGTTCGGGATGATCGTGGTGTTCTCTGAGATGTTTCCTCTTGGTTTGTGTAGTAGGTACCCCAATGCATGCTGCGTGAGGTACCTCACCCAGCATGGATTGGGGGTACTGGGTGGGACCGGATTTGGAAGATCTAGGATGATATCCCGACGCGACAGTAGACTGTAACCACCGTCTCAAAGGCGAGAGCATGTTTTCTGACGACGGCGTGCGTCACACAGGTGGAGCCTTTTAGAGGGCTCGCGCGTCAGGTATCACTGACAGATTGTATCCATTTCTTCGGACGTTTCGTTTGTACTCGTTTCTATTTTACCGAGTCAAAATGAGAAAATGTGAGATTCAAAGTCCCTTTCGTGAACCGTCTCTACTGGTAAGATTCCTCAAAATATAATTGTTAATTCGCTAAAGCCATTCGTTGATCGCTAAAGAAGTATACGTGCTTTACTGTTGTACTTATACGATTAAGAATATTTTCGGATTTAGAGTAGATGATACTGTTGGTATCTTCGATAACTCCCCAGATTCGAAGTCGACAAGTAATTGTTAAATTACCCTTGTTTTACGTGTTGAGTTTTAATCAATCGCACGCATGATGAGATCAAGTTTCCCGTCCCTTTTTGTTATATAATCTTTCGATATATTTGGTCTGCTGTTGGTTATCTGAATATGTCTGCTTTTATCCTTTTTCTCTTCACCCTGTCGTGAGAATGGAATATATACTAAAGTCGAGATTGATTCCAATTGGGAAAATATAGATATACGTGTAATTTAATCACTGTTCGTAAATTGATATTAGCTACAGTAGGTACATAAATTAAGATGTGTGTATCTGAAATAGAATTCATTCGATAATTGAATAATAATATTAAAGATTATTTGAAAATTCAATGTACAGTACTGTGTTTTCATGGCACCGTACTTTTCTTTACACTGTATCCTTCCCTTAGATAACTAACCTGTCAACTACAATTTTCTTTTAGCCCCTTTTCCATGTGACCTTTTGTTCTGCCACTCGTCGTTCTCATATCAGCTTTCCATCTTCACATCCCTGTTTCATCATTATCCTCATCTGTTCATTATCGTTATTCTCATCATCCTCATATTAATATTTCTGACATGATTGGGTCTGCCGATGTATTAACATTCACAGCTGGTAGTTGGTTCGCTGCTATTGTTTGAGTTCATGAGGAAGTTGGGGACTCGGGTGGTTACCACGAAACCCTAAGAGACATAGGTGTGAGAAATAAGGGTTGATAAAAGAGCATCTTGCTCAAATAGGGGTAAATGTGGTAGGAAAATAGGGCACTTAATAACAGTGTACGGAAAAGAAGGGCATCGTTATGAAGGAAAGGAGAGCATATGGTAATGTGCTAAAGTTACCGAACTTATAAGTTGTGTAACGGGGAAAATATGGTACGTAAAGAGAGCAAATTGAACATTTTAGGGAAAAGAAGTGCATCCGCGTAACAGAAAAGAGAGCATGTTGAAACATTAATTCATTCTTATGCACGCTTTTTGCACTCCTTTTACATACACTATGTCTTGTAGGGGAATATTCCGTCCCGTTGGTGCCCAGTTGGCGACGACGAGACGGAAATTATTGTCTAAAACCTGGTGGTGCTTACAGACCTGTAGACCAAAGTCTACAGGTCTGTAAGTACGACACGTGGTGGAAGGGAGAAAAGGGGAAACACATGTCAAAAGAGGGACGGCAGAGGAAAAAATGACGGGCGAAAAAGGAGGAGAGACGGAGTTAAAAGGTTATAATTTGTGTGGGTAGCCCTCAATACTCGCCCCTGTCGAGGTATTACAATCATATGTAATTTTCCAGTTGTCATATTCATTATCAATAACGCATTTCATTTCGATTAACATCCTCCAAAGTGACAAAGATGCTTTTTCCATGATAGTATATGTGTATCTTCACCATCAACACCATCGTTCCCTGCTTACTATCATCTTTACGAGGTCCTTGTTTCCATACTAATCTCATCCTCCATAGTTATATTTAAACTAATGTTAAAATCCTCTCGTCAGTGTCTACTTCACAACGCAGCAATAAAAAACGGACTAGGGTCCACCTTCAATATGCCCTTCGTATGGGCTATCATTTTTCATGGGTCCACCAGTAATATTCGGTGGTCTACCAATTTTTCTACCGTCCTGTCGAAACCAGTGATCACTGGTAACTTAATCCTCAATATAGTGTTTCTGCAATTATAAACATCATTGGAAATTATGTATTCACCTATTGCCGTTAATTTGCATATTCCATCCTCGCAATGGAGTTCAGTGATGTAGTTATCAAAGGTGAATTGTTCTCGGGTTTTATCAGGCGGTTTAATTATTCTCCCGCTTCCCGTATCGATGCTTTTGGAAATGTGTAAAACATCAGATTTAGAAGTAGATTTTTTCTCCAATTCTCCCATAATTACATCGGTACCTCCATTAAAACCAAGTTCAGATATGGTATCATCAAAGTGCAATGCAAAGTCGGCTCTGCAGGTATCATTTACTGGTACTAGTTTATTACGACCTTTTCCTCTTCTCTACGATTAATCTTACAACGCTTCCTACCATACTTCTTATAATTCTTCCCTCCATCAAGGCCTACAACAGTATATTCAGATACCAATTTTGTATATGAAATTCGTAATGCTAATTTGCAGTTTTTCCGTTTGGTGATACCCACACCAATTTTATACTTTCCCCTATTATTCATTTCGCCACAGTACTGTACTTAAGAACAATATTTATTGTCAGAATCCGAGTCGTCTTCTTCGTCTCCACCTAGATTATCATCTCTTTGTTCGTCATCGTCTTCATCTAGGTAATCGTTTCCATTAAAGTAGTATGTTGACACGTGTAAACACTGACATGGTCTTCCCTATACATTAGGTCTATGAGAGCGTGTTTCATGTTCAAACATTTCCTTGTCCCCACGTGTACCCCTCTTTCTACTAGAAATCCAGTCCACTTCTGAATTGATGGTCGACTCCAAGTGTCAATTGTTCTAGGTTTAAGTGCCGACATAAAATCATGCCATAAATTATCTCCTTCACATCCCATTACTTTTTATATCCATAGTATCTTTCACATAGTGTATCAGCGATCTTCCGTGGCCCTCCTTCTCATTATCCGTAGCCCTGTTGGTGAGTGGGTCAGGGTTGGCAGAGATTTTTGAGTATTGATTCCCATCTCTTCTCGTATTTCCATTCCTTCCATAGATCCCCATATTACGGTAGTCGCCTTTTGTCGCAGTCGCTTAGTCGTTGTCTCTCCGGCTTGCTTGAGATCTAAGAGTTTAAACTGTCGAACAGTGTCTAACCAAAAGGCTACTCAAACACACGGTAATGTTAGTGGTTCAGATAACTGCAGGATTTTCAGAAAAGGGAGGTCTACTTCTATTGATATTCACTAAGTGAATAGAACAATACGGTTCACAATCCCAAAATATCGCAAATACTCAAATATCCAAAGTCCCTTTCGTCCCAGTTATGATTAAGTACTTTCACAGACTAAATAGCGTAAGGTGTGTTTAGTACCTTCGCCTGCTGACAAGTTTATGAGCTGACAAGTAATGATTAATTTACCCTTTGTCCTGTCGCGTTGAGTTTTTAGTCAACAGGAGGCGTGTTGGATCAGGATTCCCTTCTTCCGGTTGTAATGAATCTTTCTATCTGGTCGTCGTGAGATTTATATTTTCTCAACAATTTCTAGCCTTTCTTTATTATATTTCTCCTCTCTGTGGAGTGTTATTTATACTGACAAACTGAGTCAGTCTAAATATCGCAACTCGTGGGGTAAATTCTATTTGATAGCAAAAGCTATTTGCTTGAATTCAGTTCAATCTAATTTGGATTCTTTGCAATCTATTTCGTATTCGGAAAATAATAAATAGATTGGACACTGATTCAATAAATTGTGACAGTCCGCATACAAATTGTTGAAGCAGGAAATAATGGCGACGAAACGAACACTATATTGAAGGAGCTGAAGATCGAGGATGACTGCAAACCATGTAGCATACATGCTTCAGCACCACGTCCCTCTGAACTCACCATCGGAGATGACGATTTTCTGTTCAACCACAAGGTTGTTGCAGATACCATGTTACTTAACAATCGCCCGGTCATCTATTGTTTGACAAATTACACCCTATTCGAAAGCATCGTTTTTAAAGAGACAATCGACGGATGAAAGTTGGAAGGGTATTTCAAGGTTGTGTTTTTACACATATATGGGTCCCCCGAATTACCTTGTGGTTTATCAAGTGACAGCATTGTCAATTTTAACACATTGAGTCTCACATTCCTGCGAAAGTATTCGAGGAACGAGACGAGAGAAGCGTGATGTTAATGTCGATGACATTGAGCGGATGGAAAGGATTAACATACGAATGATTAGCAGGAATATCACCAAACAGAGGAAGTGACAGGAAGGATACGAATGATGGTGATGCCGGCAGTTGAGAGAAAAATCACGCACGAAGAGGGGTCAGACACTTAACAGAGTAAGGATCCCAGGCGAGTGGTGACTACAGAAAAGACATAGATGGCGTATAAGGGGTACATGATTATACAAGTGGTGACAATACAACCAAAACTGTAATCTGAATAATTTTCAAAATTTCGAAAAATTTACATAATTCATTCGCATAGCGAATGACAAAATTTACTACACACGTATTTTAATTTAGAAGAATATACTGTAGTAATTTTATCACTCACTAACAGTAAGATTCCGCCACACTTGTGGTCAGTTTGATCGCGGCTGAAATCTGAACTGATTCAGTATATATACCACACCTCGGATGGTGAGAGTTAAGTGAAGGAGAAAGACATTTTACAACGATTATTCATTTGACAACTTTAATATCTCAACCGGATCAGTGTCCCTGATCCAACTCGAAAGACTATACACCCACGTCTACTGCGGACTAAGGATCCTTCCGTAGAGCGATAGGCAACTTAACGGCCACCTTGTGAACTTCAACAAACGTGAGTTTACGGAGTTTCTAACGATATCTCCAGGCATACATACCCGTAAAGACACTCAGTCGTGTCAGAGAATTAGGCCGACTTTTCGGGTAGCTATACAGTATTCGTTAATTGCATAACGATTATTATCCACTATTTTGCGCTGTGTTCCTTGCTATTGCTACGTATTATTAACTGACCTAAATATTGGCCACAATATACTTTGATATCACAAATACTGATCTAATTATCAAAATTTGAGAGAGAGATATAATCTTAATTTTTCTGATTTGATTTGTAGTTAGACATCTACAGTTCCAACTTTATATATATGTAATAAATGGCTCACGGAAACAAATATAAAGGTAATTCCTTAAAGTTTCAGCGATCACAACAGGAAAGTGAATAATTACGCAAGTCGCTCAGACAGAAAAGTAAAGGTCCGTTATTCCCAGAAGGGATTTAATACATCCCTACTAAAAATGCAAGGAAATAAGAGGAAAAGATATATCGTCACCAGAGAATACATCCAGTATAATTCCCACAGAAGCATAAACACCACCACCTCCAATTATGATGCCAGTTTTCGTACCAATTGAAGACAATTCTACTCCTTACCCCAACGTCCCCGACGATCCAGAACCTGTATCTAATGATTCGACAGCGGAAGAGAAGAGACTACATCACTTAAAAATCGAAGAATATATAGAAGAAATATTTGAGGCGTACCAGGAGACCGGGATGGAAGAAGAAAGGCTATGATGAACTTCATTACGGCATTTCGTCCCCAAACAATAAAGCAATGGAACATAGGGACAGTCATAAAATGGTACTATTTCCTGAACAAAAACTAGATATACCTGTCAAGTGGGAGAAAGACCCACAAAAGCCAATTAATGATATATGTACTCTATCACGAAAAATAGTATCCACCGTTCGATTACAAAATCAGAGATGATACAATGAGAAGAGAACGAAGTGAGAAAAAGAAGAAAGTAGACTCTACCGAGGCAGAAAAGAAGAGGGCCGAGGAAGAGGGCCGAGGAAGAAAACGAACCCGGAGCGAAGAATGAGGAAGAATCTGAAATAATAAATAGAGAACAAGACGAAAAAAGGGAGAAGAAGAAAGAGGACTAGATTACGAAAATGTAGAAAGAATAATTCGGATGTTGTCCGTTGAGAGAGCATTATGTTCGTCTAGACCGAAAGCATAACATCCAGATTAAAATAATAGCGGATAGCGAGAGCCATTTGGATGAATATGGGTTCAGAAGGATAGGGTTCAAAAGGACAGATTTTATCAAATTAACGAAATACCGGTTGCGTAACATTTTACATCTGCTGGAACAGCAGGGATCTTTTTTGTATCTTCTGTGGTTCTTGTGGTAGTATAAGGAGTTGTTGATTAAATGTCCGAAATCGAGTAAATGCATTTTTGGACGAGATAGTAAGAAATCAGTGGTTACTTTTTGATCCGTTGTATCTTTTCTAATTATTGTCATTGATGCAGTCGACTTGTTTATTTGAAGGAGATGATTTGGTTTTACGTTAATTACAATGAAGTTGATTTGATAAAATAATTGGAATTTTGTTTTCGTTATGTAGGAGAGGCAATCGTTGTAATTTATGTCATTCCTACATTGTCAAATTCAGTATACGGAGCTCTAACTATCTATACAGTTTCTTTATTAGTCGAATAAACCATGGGACAACTCCATATGGATGAGGATGTTGATACTGATTAGGTGGTACCCCATGCGGTAGAGGCAGTGGAGGTGGCGGTAGTGTTAGGAAAGGGTTGGTAAATGTAATGATTTGTTGTTGTACTATATATCTGTGAATATTATAACCAGAGCTGTAGTGGATTCGTGAATTAGGACTCCATTTGCAAACGTTTGGGACAAGTTTTGAAAGTTCATCGCAGCATGTTTCAACTTGAAGACATTGAATATAGTTAATACGGGATGGGAAGCGAAATTAAGAAACTGATGCTGGCCTCTATGTTCTTGCATATCCGTTTGAACCAAATTGATACATTTAATTCCAGGTATTAAATAGACTAGCCCGTTATTTCTTGGTAGTATCACGTTATTCTAGGTAAGGTTTACGACTTCACTACCGCGCGGATGTTCACTGGAAAACTGATAGCAAGCGCGAGTGTTTAGTCTGGTTGTTTTTTCTACTAAACCTGCTACAAACTCCGCGTGATTTGTTTGGACCATCCTTTTGGTTTCCTTCGAGATTAATATATACATGGTTTGAGCTGCGGTGCAAATATATATAAGATGTAAACCAGAAAGAACATTTTGGATTCGTTTTCAAGTCATCGTTTCATATCAAATTACATTTGAATGTTATCATCGATTATATAATGGCACGCATTGATTTATATATTGAGCGGTCCTGCTTCATATAGATGAGGCTTTTGTTGCTGGCTTCACTGTACGATTTTTTAATTTTTCGAGAAAATACTGTTCCTTTTTGTGGTGAGTTTCTTTTCTATCTGTAATTCTATTTGCTTCCAAAAGCGGAGGCATTAGCATAATTATCTGTACTAGTGTTTCCCGCTGTGCTCGCAATTCACTCCTTCAAAAGGGGAGGTAGAAGGAAAGTGGATATCCGCTTGTTGAGTCGCGCAGCAGCTAGTGACTATTTGCGTCAAGAGTCGCGAAGGTTGCGGAACGCGCACTGCGCGGCCATGGATACGATACGATTGGTTTCTGTTAAATAAAGGACGATGGAGCACACTGGAAGTTGACGGTATTGACATACACATACACACACGTACGGTGGGCGATCCATGTTCACGCTGTCGAAAGGTGTGAGTTGATGCTGGACCGGTGTGTGCGCAGCAGAGACGGGGAAGTGAGTTTAGTGCGGAATTGGAATCAAATTTTTGGATGTAACTTCAGGTCCTGAATCAAGTCTGATTATGTTTATTAGCACCAAGTGAAGGGCGTGTTACACGAATTAAAGTGGGGTATCTCCCCCTGGCGGCGGGAGATGAGCGTACAGTGTACAGTGTAACAAGTAGGGGTTAGTGTACATGGAGAATAAGTGTAATGAAGACGAAGAGTAATGCGACATACAGGTAGGTGTACTTGTACGTTCTTACCCATATCCCAGAACCCAGAATAAGTAAGATGTCGACTATAGTCTCGTCTACAAATATATTCTACATTCCTACACTACATTTCGCTATTTCTTACAGCATCCTCCTCCCTTACTAATCCTACCTTACTAATAATATCAGTCTGAATTATTACACATGTCCACTTCTCTTTTGAACCTTTATCCTCCTTTCTTTTGCTTCTATTGCTCCAAAGAGGAGGCCTACTTTTCTAAATGAAAGGAGTTCCTTGAGCGACTTGACTCACTCGTCTTGTCAAAACTAATCACTCATTTACATTTTTATAATCACTGCTTCCCTCTTCCCTCTTTAAACGTCTCGTTTGATGACAATCGCGAATCAGTCAACCAGCATTTTACCTCAACCAATTTCAAATATATCATTTCAACAAATAAAATAAATAACATCAACAAATAAAATAAAATAAAATCAACAAAAATCAACATTCTACACAAATTCTACACAAATTCTACACAAATTAAAATCCCATAATATTAATATTAATATTAATATTCTACACGAATTATAATCCCATAATATAAATATTAATATTAACATTAATCTAAAATACTACTTTCAAAATTTAAAAATCGTATCCATATTACAATCATCTTTCCCAAGTTCCTATACAGTAAAAAAAAATAATTTCAATAATAGTAATAAAAACTATTTCAAATCAAGAACTACGCACAACTATATAATTCATATTGGTATTTTAACAGTGTGTGAGTACGACTGGAAACTTGAAGTAACGGGATCCCCCTTGAAAATATGATGGTTTGAAAACTTACAATCAGTGTTTTTTGACCCTGTATTCAAGGCAGGATCTTCTTTCAAACAGTACCAACCCCACCTGATACCTTTACATGTCGATGCCAACACACAACCACCTTCCTCTTTCAAACAGATGGTTAAATACCTATAATATTCAAAATGGCATGAAGCACATGACAAATAAATACACCAGCTGGATACCAATCTTTTTATCCCATGGCTCGATCCCAAAAAGACGCCAACAGACATCAAATCCAAAAAACTGGTGAATTTCACTATTACCTATCGATAAAAAGTGTCCACAGATAGACCTATATCTCGCAAAGCTCTATGGGCAGTTAGAGGATATTTGAAGAAGCACAATATACGCTACAATCCTGATCACATTTGCACCTATATAGCAAAGAAACCCTTATCCCGCTTCATCTTCGCATATGATCATGCCAAAAAGCAACAAATATGTCACTTCGACATCCCATCCGCCTTAATGCACGAGCCTTATGACCTCAATCACACTGTATACGTCTACCAAATTCCTCTCTCAAACGGCACTTTTTCATTCCCTAATGGTCTTTATGGTGTACTTCGTATGAACCTCTATGGTTCGAAGCCGGCTGGTAATATTTACCTCACGGTCTTGCACCATCACCTTATTTTGGACTCATATAAACAGTCCGAAGCCAATCCGTGTATTTCCTACAAATCAATTCCCCATTTTTCAATCATTATTTCGGTAACTATTTATGACTTCTTAATCACAGCTCCAAGTTCTGATTATATCTCTAAATTCCATCACCACACACAGAAAATGTACAAAGTGAAGAAACTTGGAAAGCCCACTTCCTTCCTCGAGTGGTCAGTCACATACGACAAAAATGATAATGTCACTCTTTCTCAACCACATCTAACCACTAAAGGCATCCAAAAGTTGCAATCGGAGAGCTACAACCCGTTCGCAACTCCATTGCCGTACAAAGCTGGCTTCGACGAATCCTCTGCTCAACCTTTACGATCTGAAGTTGGAAAACAACTGTACATAAGCTTTTCAGGTGATGTTTTGTACCTTGTTGATGGAACTCATTGTGATGTATCCTTTTTCACGGGCAAATTGGCAAGATTCATATCCCGTCTCACAAGATGCCATCTCTCTCTCTCTCTCTCTCTCTCTCTATCGAAGCATCTCGTTCGTTATCTCAGTGGCACCATTCACCGTGGCATCACATTTGATTCATCGTCTGATAACCCATTACTATTCTTCACTGACAGCGACTATGCGGAATCTGCTGATAGAAAATGGAACTATGCTGTGATGTTCCAATCGTTTGGTTCCCGGATGCATTGGTCTTCCAAAAAAATCAAACCACGGTCGCGCTCAGCACTTGAGAAGGTGAATACGTGGTGGTATCCAAATGCTGTACAAGATGCCATTTGACTACGCAGACTAATCATCGGAACACAATGCACCTCGATCGCACCAACACCATGCATGGTGGATAATGAGACATTGTCTCTTTCTTTACTGCTTTCTTTCGCCTTTACACGTTTACGGTTATTTTTTTGGAAAAATACACGATGAGTAGGGAGTAAAGTGGGAAATCGACATATTCAGTAGGGGATGTCCCGTTACTTGGGGGTTTCTCTCATGAAATGTTTCATTGATGAGTTAGGGTATTAAACATTGACACCGTTTATATGTTGGTAATAATAATAATAAAAATTAGTGTAGCTTTGATTGTATGAGCAGGTTTCAGGTACACGTGTGGATAGGATTTACTGTTTTAGTACAGTGGTGTAACTGTACATGGGAAGAGAGAGTTGATTTCCTGTCAAAAAGGTGCGTCCTATGTTTGATAACAATGTAAAGCGCCCCGTTCCGGGCAATCGATCTCGTCATACAATAAGGAACCGTTATTATTTTTTTTGAATTTTTGAAATCCCAACTTTACTTTATATATAAATCCCTTTTTCGAAACAACCTCCCCTTCTTCTTCTCGATTCCTTTTCCACCGCCCACACTTCAATTCTCATCTTCTCGTTGGTTCCCTAATCTTCCGAACAACAACTACATCTCAAAGCATCAAAGCATGACGATCATGTCGTTGTTAAAGTTGACAATCGCTCTACTAACCATCATCTTGTCATTGGTATGTACGCCGACACTCGCTCAAACCGTCGGACCAAACAGTTTACCAGACTCGTTGTTCGACGGTGTCGATGGTACATTCCCTAACCCACGTATCACAATGCTGGAACAGATGAAATCAGACCCGGAATTACAGATATTCACAGCACTATTACCTGTCGCCGCTATAGATACACAACTCGGATCTGAAACCGGTCGCGGTACAGTTTTCGCACCGACCAACTCCGCGTTCGCTCAGTTCGCTAGAGAGATCACGCTTTTCCAGGTGGACGTTCGTGACGATGATGTGAATAATGTTTTGGATACTTTACAATTCGCATTTGCTAACATTGCGCGTGTAGACGCTGGCGAGTTACCAAATGCTATACAATTGATTAAATATCATGTACTCGGTGATGCTTATACGATCTCAGACCTAATTTCAACGGATCGTAATGGACAATGGCCTACCTTATCAGGTATGAATTTAACAGTCGATCCTACTACACAACTTCTCATCGATCTAGATAGTACTGTTAATACAACTATTCAACAGAAAAATATCTTCTGCTCTAATGGTTGGTTAAATAAGATTTCAGGTGTACTCGTGCCGTATAATCTTACAAATGTTATTGTGAAATTACCGACCGTGCCGTCTACCTCCTCATCACCTACCCCGACTTCTTCGGCGTCGTTTGATTCGGTCCCTGTCGCGTCGGGTGATTCGGTGCCTGCCTCCGCTGCACCTTCGCCAGTCTCCGTGCCGGTCTCTTCCGTTATGCCCGTCGCGTCGACCGTGCCGGATGCTAACGCTTCTGATGAGAACGTAGGTGTGGGAGGTGTTAATGACAATGAAGCAACGGACAGTGGTGAAGATAATGGTGACACCGCTGCAAATTCGACGGACGATGTCGATGGTGGTGTGGATGTCGGTGTAATTCCTGGTGACACTGATGTCGATGGAGATGTTGACGGCGATGATGATGAAGATGACTCTGGTATTGTTGGAGGATCTGGCAATAATGACGAAGACGCTTTTCCATCTGCGTCGGTCGACGCAGATGGTAATGAAGGTGTATGTTTCCCAGCGTCTGCTACAGTACGCGTCGTCGTTAACAACAACCTACATTCACATCAACAACATGAAATAGTACGTATGGATAAATTGAACGCTGGAGATACAGTTATGCATTCAAACATTGAATCATCGAAGATCTTCTTG